>PVIR01019662.1:0-22732 GCA_004026965.1 Petromus typicus
CTCCCCCTCCTGGCACAATCTTCCCTCAAACACCCACTTTCTTTAGGTCTTGCCTCAAATGTCACTTTCTGTGCAACTCTCTCTGATCAATGAAAACTACAACCTCCATGCCCACAGCACTCCATATCCTGTTCCCCTGCCTTATTTTTTCCCTTATCCTTACTGTCATTTAACATAATTCACTTATTATTTATTTATTCCCATGGGAATATAAGCTCACTAAGGGTAGAAGATTTTGTCTATTTATTCTCTGCTGTAAACAGTCTGGCCTAGAGTATTCAGTAAACATACCCTAAATTAATAAGTAAACGAACCAGGCATGATGCAAGTGCTCTGTGCTGGCCATGTGTTTCGAGGCACATCATCTCATTTAATCCCCATAGTGACTCCAGGAATTAAGCATCACGCCATTCCCCCCCCCCCCCCCAGTTTAAAACACTCTGGGTCAGTAAACCAGACCAGAACAGAATTTTCACCGATCCCCTCAGTGGAAATCTTTGGTCTCTTGCACAAGACTAGCTAGGGTCATCGGACCTGAGTGAGGCCCCATTTGCTCACCTCACCACTTTGGAGTCCTTGCAGGCAATGTGCAACTGGAACATATCACGGCTCTCCACACTGTCAATCATCCGGAGGGGGACCTTGAGACGAAGAGCAAGCTGACACTGTAATCACCCGCAAACTGATACTGTAATCACTGGCTCTGGGCACCACTCCTGAGCCCCACCCCTGAGCCCCACCCAAGCCCAGGTGCTGATAATGGAAGGAAGGAAACCAGCACTTACTGAGGACCTGTTAAGTGCCTAGTAAATTGTGCTAGGTCCTTCACGTAGGTGACCCCAGTTAATAATCATCCTATGTTATAATGAGAAAACCAAAGCTGACTAAAGGCTTCTCCGAGGTCACAAAGCTGGCAAGTGGCAGTATAGTAAAAGAACCCAGGTTTGCCTGACTCCAAAATTGCCACTGCGCCCCTGAAAAGGGCCAGCAGCAGGGTAAAGGAAAGAAGGAGGGAAAAAGAGAATGACAGACCCACGGAGAATGAGGTAGGAAAAGCCACTGAGAGTTAGAGGAAAACATTAACTTTTCTTTGAGACATGATCAGGTAAAGCATTAGAATAACACCACCTTGAACCTCACTGGGATTCTGGCTCAGGGATAGGAAAGCAAGGTAGGAACTCACGTTGATGACAGAGTCCTTGAACTTGATATGCAGCCGATAATTGGAGATAGCAATGAGGGCATCAGCAGCCCGGCCCAGGAACTCCACTCCCTCACCCTGCAGGACTGTGAAGGGTACCTGCCAAGGAAGAGAGGAGCCATCACCCAGAACTGAGCCACCCCTCACGCTCCTGTGTGGCCCTGCTCTGGGGATTCACCTACGGAAAAGCTGGACTAGGGTAGGGAAGGAGGATCCTTTCCTATCAGGTCACCAGGTCTCAGCTAAAAAGGAAAGTTAACCTTACTTCCCTGAGACCAAAGGTTTTATCATCCACATCCACACGGACTCCCCCACCCCTTCCAGGGACTAAGGAGAAGGAAGCTAGAGCTGTGGATGTATCGTAGATCCTTGGGAGATTTGGGAAAGTGAAGGGGACAATTTTTAACTGAGCATGAACCTTACCTGCCCTGGGCCCAATTCCTACGTACCTGAAGATTTTCCTCCTCCTTCACTAGTTCTTTAGGGGGGAAGAGATCCTTGGCTTGGATATACTCCAGGCTGGGGGGCCCCTCCTCACCCTGCAGCAAAGTCATAGTCCTGAGTCATTAGGCTGCACTTGGCCCTTCATACTCATTTGACCCCCTCCACACACACTTCTAAAGCTTCTTTCCTAGTAGACAGCCGGGTTGAGATGGGGAAAGGTGAAATGGATGGGGTACTCAAGCCGAGTAAGCCTAAGGGAAGAGGAAAGCCAAGGAGGAACCGAGACTCTGTACTGATCAGAGAACTCTCCTAAAGAAACAAAACTTCCAATGGAAGAAGGCTGAAAACTAAGGAGAAGACACATGTAAGGGTAAGGAAGGAGTGGGAACGGTGAAGGGCTGTCCCTAGGAAAAGGAGCTAGGTGTGGCAGCTGATTAGAGAGAGGAGAGAAAATCAGGCACCTCCGGCTGCTGAAGCTTCAGGCTGGTGGGTTGGAGAGACAAAGAGGAGTAGGCTGGGGGGATTCAGTCCCGGGCCTCTAGAGGGCCTTCGCGAATGCTTTTAAAAGGAGAATGCCTTTGGAAGCTGAGCTTATCTTGCTGTTAAGCCCCTCCAACCTGCTAAACAACCTGCCCTGTCTGCTGATCTGAGGGGAATTCCTGAGGAATACCCACAGCAAGCAGAAGTCGCTCCTCTCCAACCGCTAAGGACGGGGAAAGAGGGGATCCACGCAACCAGGAGGAAGCAGGAGACCCAAGGACAGTCAGTCAGGAGAGGAAAGGAAGGAAGGGGGGAGGGAGGGAGGAGCGGAGGAAGCCTGGCAGACACCCTGGGGGGGATCTGAGAGGACAGATGGGGGAAGCTGGGAAGAAGAGGCATTGGCTGGTGGGGAGGAGGGGTAGACCGGGAATGATGCAGAGGTATAGAGGCCTGCAGAGGATGGGAGACAGAAGTCTGTCTGGGGGACAGTCAAGGAGAAAAGCCTGGCGTGTCAGGTGAGGGATAGAGTGAGGAGGAGGGAGGGGCCTGGAGAACAGGAGATAGCCCAGACATCCTCTGTCCTCGACTAGCCTCCCAACATCCCCGATCATCAGTTAGCCACATCCCATATCCCCAAGCAAAGCAGCAGCGGGTGGGACCAAGATGGGGAGGGCAAAGGGATGTACCCCCCATAGGGCGGAGCCTGGAGCGCTGCAGTCAAGGGCAGTGGCTGCGGGACCGCGATTTCCACCTTGGCCTTCGACAATCGACAAGATGATGGCAAGTCCAAGAAAGAAAGGACTAACCTTCCTCCCCTACCCCTCACGCGTTCGAGGCCAGGTCTGGGGGCTTGACAAGAGGGGCAGACAAGGGCTGGGCGGAGCTGCGGGTGCTGCAAGCATTGGGTCCCCGGCCCTGCAGGCAGGGCTGGCACTTACGAAGCAGCTAAGCATGGAGCAGGAGACGCGGGCGGTCAGGCTCATGGTCGCGGGCGGTCAGAGCCAGCGGACATGTCCCCGTTGCCGCTGCGCTGCCTGCCTGCCCCGGGCACCCGCCGCATCCCGGCTGCGGGGCCCGCCAGGTGCAGCCGCGGCGGCCGGGAACAGGCGCGCTGGCAGCGGAGCCCGCTAGGTCCGCTCGCCGCTCCCCTCCCCTCCTCTCCACAATGGAGCGGGCCCAGCTCCGCCCTCTGGCACGAGCGCGGATAGGAGCCGAGCCAGGCGAGCGGGAGTCCGGACCGCGCGGGGAGGGCGGAGGCAGGGCGGGGCTCCACCTACCGCCTGGCTCCTCCCTCCCGCCGCGCGCCCGGGAACTCCGGGGAAGACTGGGGGCTTTCTAAGGCTGCAGTGGGGAGGCGAGGCCGTGCACACCTTTTCACTTCCCTTCTTCCCAGGAGAACCACCCACTCCCCTCCCCTCTGGGAACACAACCGTCCCCACACCTCCGCTCCTCGGAGTTCCCCCACGGCCTGCTCTGGAGCACAAGGTCCCGCATCTCCATCCCCTGCCCTTTCCAGCTTCAGCGCTTCCCCTTTTCCCGCCCAAGCCACCACCCACCGCACCTAGTCTACCAGTCGTCATCATCCAGTCTTCTAGCCTCACCAAACTCATTTTGTCCTCGGAGAATGGACATTGGTCTAGTGCCAGGTTAGTCATTCCACTCTCCTGAAAGGGACACCTTTTGAGTTTTTAAAATTTTATGGCCCTACAAAACCCTACTCCTTCAGATCCACCTCTCCCTGGTTTTCACATTCTCTGACCTCTGGAAAAGAAAATCCTTCATAGAGAAAGAATTTTTTAGTCTGAGAAAGACAAAAACAGGCATTATGGGCCAAGAAGCCAAACAAAAATAAAGCTTGAAACCCAAAAGTAAGAAGATGAAGGGAGTTGGATAGAAGACCAAGAAGCATCGAGTTCAATGAGGGGTTCAGTATTGCCAAGGTTCAAGAAGACTGCTGAAACCCCAAACTTCCTGTACCTGGTAAAAAATATCAGACACCAGGGCTTCTGTTTCGTGAGGAAGCGAAGAAGAGTAGGAAATCTAACATTTTATTAAACATCTACTATGAACCAAGTAGTTTTAAATGTTACCTTACTGAAATCTTTGAACACTCCAAGAAGTAAGCCTTAACCAGAAAGAAAGCATGCAATTTACTTAAAAGTATTTAAGTAGTGCTGCTAGATTTGAAATTAAGAAAAGCTAACTCTGAAATACATCCCCTTTTCAGGATTTCACAGAAGAGGAAAGGGAAAGGAGCAGTCAGCTGGTAGGAGCAGGACTGGTAGGCTTTCTGATAAGAGAACGGACCAATACTGCACAAACCCTCGGCCACACATCTCTAGGGAAAGGAAGCAGGCCCCTCACCAGTTGAATTTATCAACCTGTCCCTCAGCGCAGGAGACACCTGAAAAACGGAAGCCAGCAGAGCTGTGGCCTGATCTGTGGAGGGCCTATGACTCTTTCTCATCTCACTGCTTCTTGCTCCCCTACCTCTAAAGGAGTCTCCTAAACTTGGAGGGAAGAGCAGTTACAGCTAAGGGGAAATTTACAGGACTGTGATTAACCACCTCTAGTGATATTTTGGGCACTTTCAAGGTGCTGTACTGCTAGATATTTACCAGCTGTTGCATATGGTTGCTTAACAGACACCAGCACCTTGTAGCGGGAGAAGGCCCACAGGTTAGGTGGAGTCATTCGTATTACTGCACCCACAATATTCAACAGACTCACTAGAAGTTCCAGGATCTTAAGATAAAGAAGGCCTAGCTTTTTATATATCCTAATATATCTCCAGGGCAGATGTATTTGTTTAAGAGTGAACAAAACTCAGAATTTGGGGCCGAGGATTTAGCTCAGTGGTCCTGGTGCCTGCCTTGCAAGGGCCCAGGTTCAATCCCGGTAAACACATACAATAGCCTGGTGTGGTGGCTCACGCCTGTCATCCCAGCACTCAGGAGGCAGAGGCAGGAGGATTGCTGTGAGCTTGAGGTTGAGCTCAGGGCCAGCCTGAACTACAAAGCGAGACCCTGTCTCAAAAAAATCCAAAAACCAAAACAAACAAACCACGTACAACAAAGCCAGGGGTGGTGACTCATGCCCACCAGCAAGCAGTACCACATACCACAGTGCTGAGGGTGGTGGCTCACGCTTGTAATCCCAGCACTCGAGAGGCAGAGGCAGGAGAACTGCTGAGTTCGAGGCTGAGTGCAGGACGAGCCTGAACTACAAAACTAGATCCTGTCTCAAAAAAACTGAAAAAAAAAGGGCTGTGGATTTAGCTCAGTGGTTCCGACGCCTGTTTTTTTTTTTTTTTTTTTTTAGGTTTTTTGAGACAGGGTCTCACTTTGTAGTTCAGGCTGGCCCTGAGCTCAGCTTCAAACTCACATCACAGCAATCCTCTTGCCTCTGCCTCCCGAGTGCTGGGATGACAGGCGTGAGCCACCATGCCCAGCACTGTGGTATGTGGTACTGGTTGCTGCTGGGCGTGAGTTTTGTATGTGGTTACCGGGGGACTGAACCCAGGTCCTTGTGCTTGCAAGACAGGCACCGGAACCACTGAGCTAACTCCCCAGCCCCATCCGGCGCCTGTCTTGCGAGCGCAAGGGCCCGGATTTGATCCGCCGGTAACCACATACTACAATACTGGGTGTGGAGACTCACTCCCAACAGCAATCAGTACCACATACCTCAGTGCCGGGCGTGGTGGCTCATGCCTGTAATCCCAGCACTCGGGAGGCAGAGGCAGGAGGATTGCTGTGATATGAGTTTGAGGCTGAACTCAGGGCCAGCCTGAACTACAAAGCAGGACCCTGTCTCAAAAAAAACCCAAAACAAACAAACAAAAAACCTGAAAAAAAAAATGGCTAAGAGAACCAGTGGCGGGTATGTTGTATGGGGAAGGTGTGGCATAAGCATATGCAGAAACACATTTCTGATTCTCAGTGGATCCCTGACCCATACCTGCCTGGAAAATCCTTGCTGGTTCCATTTATGCTTACTACATGGCTTGTTTCTCATTTGATCTTTACTTAATATTCCCTAGGTGACCACACTTGTTGTAATCTTATTGGTCGACCATTGTTTTGTCCTACCTCATTGTGATTACCCATTGGATCAATACTACCCAGGCAACTATATTTGCAATCTTATTAGTTGACTATAGTTTTTTTCCTGCCCTGAACCTACCTCATCTTGTGGCTGTACTTAATAAAACACCCTTAAGAGGTGGGGTTGGCAGGCAAGTCACTTTCTGGACCCCTTTCTGTCTCTCTTAGACAGAAGCTATCTTTCAACAAATTTTTCCTATTCTTAACCTCTGTTATTTCTACAATTCATTCTTTGATTTTAGAGAACACAAACTCAGCATTTCAGATATCTAACAGGTTGGGAGTTATATTCCCTATATTTCCAGTACTGAAGGAAAAAAAGACAAAAACCTAATTTATCTCCAGGGCAGGCAAACCTGTTTAGAGGCTGAACAGAGTAGTCTGGAGCTCAAGGTCCAGGAAAGGTGGGGTAGACAGACTCAAGGATCCAGAGACAGACTCAAGGATTAAAGAAAAAAATAATAATAGTAATAATGGTCTGAGGAAAGAGTACTCACCATTCTACTGTGGTGAGGGTCCTGGCTGTCTGCTTGCCACTATATGAGAGAAAAGAACATAATGGCAAGGAACACCATTAACATTACCGTAAAATCAACACATCCCAGACAACTACCCCTGAACTTCTCTACAACTTTTACTCTCTTCCCTCAAAGAGGACTCAGCCTCCCCACAAGCCCTATCCTGAGAGAAGCAAAGGGAATTAACTAGGGAGAAAGCAACAAGTGATTCTGCAAAGCACGTAGTCAGCCACCAAGCTCTGGAACAGGAATGAATGTCATCCAAGTATACTCACAGAACTCAAGAGTCTTGATTATTGGACAGAGGAGGAAAGGTAAAAAACTCTAAATCTTGCTCACTGCATAAGGCCAAAAGAAATGCTAGCTCTGAAAAAACAAAAGTGCCTGCTGGGACTCAGATTTGGTTCTGGTGGGAGCATTAATCCACAGGTTGGCTCTGCCAATCTCAAGAGTCTGGGAGTAGCACCCACCTGACCTGTTACTGGGGGCAGAGTCCAGAGCAGAGGACAAGAGGGAGAGGACCACAGTTTGTGATAAGAAAATAACAGGGCTGGACAGGTCCTGCTAAGCATGCTTGACACAAGTAGGGTGGAGGTTATGGGGAGGAGGCCACACAACAGGGACAAATTCCAGCCAGCCAGTCCTCAGGGTCAGAATCTGTCAAATGGGTCCATGTAACATACTTAAGGGCGAGGCTTCAGGCCCACTTAGGGAGCCAGGCCCAGGGTTCACTAGCACATTTCTTCATGCCTCTGTGCTCACAAGGACAGCGCTGCAAAGTCTCACAGGAGCTGAGGGGATAAAAGCCTTCTGTGGCCCTGCCCTCGTCCCAGATTACAGTACCCTCCTTTCTCAGCCCACCTTCCCTCAAGGGGGAGCCCGCAAGCCAGACAGAGGTGCTGCCTCACCGCCCACTGGCACGCAGCCTCTGGGAAACAGAGGGAGGCAAGGAGGAACAACGACCAACTCTGGAACGCGTAGGGTTTTCGGACGTCGGTCCCCGGTCCCGGAACGGGGGGTTGGCCCGGAGGGGACGGGCCAGGCTGGCAGGGGATTCCAGATGCCCAGGTTCTAGGGGCGGAGCTTAAAGACTCGGAGGCGGAGCCCCGAATGACAGAAGGCGGGACTCTAGAAAGCCGGTGGGGGCCTGGGCGGTGCCGGGCAAGATGTGGTCGTTCGGTTCCTAGGATAGCAGCACACGGGGCACAATGACTCACCCAGGCGGCGTCCGCCCGACCCTCCAAGGCAGCGCTCTCACCACTTCCGTCTCCTGCAGCTGCTGAGGTCGTGCGGCACCAACCCCACCACGGTGCCCTCTCGCAACCAATAGTATCTCTGACCTGCGCCCGCCCTGTCCAATGACCACATTAAGTCCCGCCCTGCCTCCTACCACGCAGCCGCCACCCTCACTCCTATGCTGCTCATTGGCCAAAAGGGAAGACGCCCTCCCAGCCTTTAGCCTATCGGATGCTTTAAAAGGAGATTGTACTTGTAGGAAGGAGGCGCGGCGCCGGAGAAGAGACGCGAACCAATGGGAAATCACAGCGCGTCCCTGCGGCAGCCAATACGAGAAAAGTAAAAGGGGCGGTTGCAGCGACCGATGCGGGGGACCGGAAGTGGGGACAGCCCGTCGCCCACTAGTAGCGCAATTGAAGGCGGGGCATTGTAGGAACATAGGCCTTGAAGCTACTTCCGGTGACGATCCTGCGGTAGGGGTGGCTTCTGAAATAAATCTCCGGTGACACCTCAGTTTAGCCAGTGCGGTTTGTTCGTTGTAGTCTTCCAATCCCAAAGCGAGAACAGGAAGAAAAATCTGCAGGCTAGGAGACGCGGGTGGACTGGAACTAAGGCTTGGTCTGGATCTTCCACCGGCTGCACTGGGGTCTGCCCTATTCTGACAGTTTCCTCCATCCTTTCCGTCACTGAACGACCCAGTCGCCCCTTGTGATCTGCATTGGTGCCTCCAGTCTTGAGTAAATATTTCTCCCGAAAATAAGGAAATCTGCACCTGAGACTGCTAGCTAGCTAGCTTCGGCCTTCTAGTCTATAGAGGCAGGAGGGAACCGGACTTTCAAGGACCTAGCTCTTCCCTGCGGAGACCGAGAGCAGGCAACAGGACGGAAGGTGGCCGCCAGAGGTCGCCAGTGCCCCGGAACATCACCGGCAAGAGAGGCGAGCGCGCAATTGGTTCAGA
Organism: Petromus typicus; assembly: GCA_004026965.1. Classification (NCBI taxonomy): domain Eukaryota; kingdom Metazoa; phylum Chordata; class Mammalia; order Rodentia; family Petromuridae; genus Petromus; species Petromus typicus. Next base: position 8,944 of record PVIR01019662.1, read on the forward strand.
TTCTCCACGGATACTCTCAGCTTAGGTGGGCCTGAACACTTTAATACCAGGCCCCTGAGCTGCAGGGTCCTGGCGTGCATTTGTTTATAGCGCATTGGAACTGTTGTACAAATAATAAAAAAGCCTTCCCCGTTTCACTATCTAAACAGTAGAGGCCAGAATTGTGCCTGCAACCTAGCTTAATATTTGCGAACTCCCCCAAGACAATGACTGTGCTTGTATTCATTCCCAGCCCTTGCTGGATGACTATAGGCCTTCGGCATTTGTTCAGTGCTCTATAGTAGGTTTTCCACAGTTTACAGCTTAATTCTGCATACTCATTTTCCCAGGTCAGGCAACATTGGCAATTAGGTTGTGTGTGGTTAACCCCTTGTGTTTTCCCAAGAGCTGGTAACAAATTCAAAACTGCTACAGAATCGAAGGTTCAGTGTGAAAGGTGAAGAAAGGCTTAGACCCTAAATAACAGAAGCAGGATACATGGACATTAAAATGGAAGGACCAGGCTGTATTCTAAGCAGGGACTGAATGAATTCTTTCATAGGGAGGGGACATTTTTTCCCTCTCCCCAAAAAGGCAGAAACCAGCATCTCCCATCCCTTAGCATTTCAAACTGAGACCTAGGATACTGGTCTCCAGGAGGTGATAAAAATACAGACATGGACAACCAGAAGCCACCTATAGATTTATTAAACTTTATTTTCCTCTGAGTCTCTGGGGAGTCAGCAAGGATGTAAGGCGAAGTGGCAGTAGCTGTAGGGGCCTGAGCAGAGCTGGTGCAGCAAGGGACTGGCATGGACAGGAAGAAGAGATTTAAATATCCAGGACCGAAAGCCAGTTAATGGGTCTCCTTCATCTGTCTTTGGATTTTGTGTAGCATCTCCTGCATCCGCCGCAGCTGGAATAGGTACATTCATCAAAATAGGGTCCCCTGGAGAATCCTATGGTTTGGGGGGAGTGTCCCCAAGCTCTAATCCCTTGAGTTAAGAGTTCTGGTTGTCCTGAGAGATGATGGAGACTGAATAGAATCACCAACTGACATTCCGAATATGCTTTAGAGCTAGGAATATTTCTATTCCTAAACCAAGAAACACTGAGGTTTACGATCAGAGGACCCCCGAGCTATCAATCCCCTAACCATACTGCTCTCACCTCCTCATCTTTCTCTCGGATTAGCTTCTCAGTTTCTGGATCTGTCCCTGGTGGGACAGCGGGAATGGGGAAGTCAGTGCCACTCTCTCGAGTCAGTTTGCTGAGAGGAAGGGGAAAGAAGGTTGGTAAGGAGAGGGAGACCCCAGCACCAGTTTGGGTTGATCCCAGGCCTGTCGAACAACAAAGGGCGGGCTCCATCTCCCCCTAGGCCATGCTTGAGGTCCTCCCTGCCAGCCTTGCCCGGCTTCTGGTCATACTTGCGATTCCGTTCCTTCACCACCAGGCGGGTCATGCTCTGGATGCACTGTGCCCGGTAGTTCTCATAATGTGTCTCTCGTGTCACGTCCTTAAGGTCCTGCATGTGGGTACGCACCAGCATTGTCCTCAGCTTCACAAAGTCGCAGTGCCCTGGGTTTTCCACTGCATAGCAAAGCTAGGCATCAGCTAGTGGAATGGCGGGGGAGAGCATCCAAGGGCAGGGAGATACCCTGGTCACAACTTGGTGCTTTACCTTCTACGATGCCCCAAGGGTAAAGTCGGCCCCGAACTCGCCGCCCTCTGGCCTCTACCACAGTGTTGCTGCCAATCACTGCAAACGGGATGCTTTCCTGAAAAAGTTAGGGGTGCCTCTTAACGCCCCTTGTTCTTACCTGTCCCTTTCTCCCTGTATCTTCATCTTTGCTTTAGTCTAGGGAGCCAGGGTCAGCTCCCACCCCAAAAGCCCGTCTTTATATGGGATTCTGTGCCCCTCTTCTGCCCAGAAGAAACAAGATGGGAAGGGATGCCCTGGAGTAGCCCACCTTTAGGGCTTGGTCCTGTAATTTGAAGTCCTCATCTTCATCAGAGTCACAATCTGGGAACTGATAGATCTTGATTCCAAAGTGCTCAATATCCTCCCGGATCTGGCAAACAGATGAGGAGCCCACAGTTCTGGAAACTCCATCCTCTCTAGAAGCCCACCTGCTCCCGTCCCCCCACCAGTTTCCCTCACTTTGCGTTTCTTGAGGTCCACTTCAGGACGTGTCAGCGTGTCCGCCTTGGCCAAGATAGGCACAATGTTGACCCGCTGATGCAGGGCCTTCATGAATTCAACATCCAGTGGCCGGAGCCTGGGGAACAGGAATCTGTGACCACCCACTAGTGGCAGCCCTGCCCCTGGTGCTCTCGGCCTGTTCCCTCGGCAGCACCTGGTGGTGCCAGGAGCCTCAGGCTGGGACCATACCCGTGGCCGAAGGGCGAGATGAAGTACAGGCAGCAGTGCACCCTGTTGTCTTGGATGTTCTTGCGGTTCAGGCCACTCTCATCTCGGAAATACTGCTCAAACTGCTGGTCGATGTATTCTGCCACAGGCTTCCAGCTGGGGCAGAGACAGACAAGCAGAGAAGGCATGGGAGCGGGGCTGCTGGTGAGCTCTGGGACTGCACAGAAGAAGCCCTTGCTCTGAGCACTGTTTTCAAGACAGTGCTATTCCCTGGTCTGCTCTACTACACCTTCAGGGAAATACTTGCCTAGGACCAGGGAATGTATTACATGTCCTGATCGAAAACCAGAATGGGTACACAGGCAGAGTTCAAGACATAGTAGTTTGATGGAAGAAAAAGGTCCAGGTGAATAAGAAAAAATTCCAAAGAAAGAAGAGCCAGGTAGCTATCAATGCACACCACGTGGAAGCCAGGGAAGCCCTAAGTCAGGTTCATCGTCTAGCTTCAGAGACTTTGTTCACCCTCTCCTCCACCTCTCCAGACATATTCTATCCTTCAGAGCTTTACCCAAGAACTGGTCTTCTAAGAAAGCTCTTTCCACTACATAAACACACGTGTGTCCCGTCTTCACTAGATAGCTGTACATGAATGCATATACTATACACCACAAAATGATATTTCCATCACCTTTTGAGTCCATACACTAGTGGTCCGATAAGCAGCACAGCACCAATGCATGATGTCTGTGGTATTGGTGTTGCTGATGTAAACAAATCTACTGTGCTATCAGTCACATAAAAGTGGAGCACAGATATGTAAATAGTATTTGAAGATGATAAATGATCATGTTACTGTTTATGTATTTACTATACTTTTATAATTAGTATATGACTTTTACTTATAAAAAATTTTACCGTGGGCCAGAGATTTAGCTCAGTGGTTCCGGTGTCTCCCTGGAAAGTGTAAGGTCCCAAATTCAGTTCCAGGTAACAACACACCACAGTGCTGGGTGTGGTGGTTTACACTATAATCCCAGCATTTGGGAGGCAGAGGCAGGAGGATTTCTGTGAGTTTGAGGTCAGCCTGGGCTACAAGGTGAGTTCAGAGCCAGCCTGAACTACAAAGCAAGACCCTGTCTCAAAAAAAAAAAAAATGTTTTTTTACCGTGTTACACCACAATAGCCTTGTACATCTCATGCTTGTAGCATCTCCTTTTTATTTTTCTTATTTTTATTAGTACATGTTTATAATTCTTTTTGACCCAGGGTCTTGCTATGTCACCCAGACTAGACTTGAACTTCTGGGCTCAAGTGATCCTCCCAGTTCAGTCTTCAATATATGTAGCTGTAACTATAGGTGTGTGCCACTATCCTCAGTTAGTGCCTCTTTATAAATGAAAAGGATAAACAGAGAAACTAAAAGAATTGATACAGATCATTTGCTTGGTAAAGTCTCTCTCAACCAGAGTTCCTGGCTTTGTTAGTTCCATAGACCTGCCCTCCTTAGTGCCTGATGAATACACATGTTAAAGAACTGCTACCCACACTAGACTCTATGCCATTCAGAGACAGGCCTTTTGTACTTGTTCTGTATTCCTTAAAATGTTCAACACAGCCTAAACACCTAGTACATGCTCCATAAATTCACCCTGGTTGGATAAATGAATATATATGGAGGTACACTATAAACTGTGAGGTAGAATTGTTATTAATAGGGCCAGGGATTTACCTCAGCGTTTCTGGTGTCTGCCTGGCAAGTGCAAGGTCCTGAGTTTGATCCCTGGTACCACATATCACAATGCTGGGCAATGGTGGCTCATGCCTGTAATCCCAGCACTCGGGAGGCAGAGGCAGGAGGATTGCTGTGAGTTCTAGCCTGAGCTACATAGTGAGTTCAGAGCCAGTCTGAACTACAAAGTGAGGCCCTGTCTCAAAAAACTGAAAAAAAAAAAAAAAGAATTGTTACTAATAAACCTATTGAATTGAAATTCAATGAAGAGTAAAAAGAGGTAAGTGACTTAAAGGAGAAAGTGGTGCTTGCTACAGTAGAAATCAGCATGGGGTGGCAGTTTCAGAGCAAGCCACTTGCTGAGACATAGCCCTAGAACAAGGAAGAGGAGGAGAGGATGCTGAGGCTAGCAGGGCACCTTACCCCATCAGCAATATGGATGGAGACCATGAGACTATGTACCATGAACTAGCTCAGTGTTGTGGAAGAATGAAGAAATGGCCCTCCCTCGGGATTCAGACTATGAAGCTGAAGACAAACTAGTTAGCTGTGCTAACATTATATGTTGTAATGATAAGACATGTGATGAGGATTCGGAGCACAGAAAGGTTCCTAAGGTTCTGATTGGCCTGTGAGGCAATTATCCAGGATCAGCTTGATAGGTGGGTGATCTATGTGGTCAGGCAGGGACCTGCACTCAAAAGTGCCGATGCTTAGCATGGTGCACTATCATCTTTAAATGCTTGACAATTCAGAACAAGGGGCTCCAAAGATTATGCTGCAAGCCTTGAGATTATCATCATTAAGATTCACAAATGTAAATGTCCTTCTTTACAGTTTTCAATACACAGGCATCATGCTGGGAGATTTTCAGATCCACTGGGTGAGGTGGTAAGGGCTAGGTTTTTGTTCAAAAAATATTAAAAATAAAAAGAGAGGAATGAGGGAGTCTGCAGGTGCACATGTGGCAAAACCACCCTTGCTTCTGGCAGGGAGCCGAGTATCTGGAGTGGAAATGAACTTCTACCCTTTTTTTCCCTTTTGCCCCCCCCTTTCTTCCCTTCACCCCTCCTCCATGTTCTTCCACCTCTCCCTAGCAAGACTTATATGTAGCATCTAAAATGTTGCTGCTCAAAAGGAAGGAAGGAGGGAAGGTGATTTTAGAGAGCACCTACTACCATGTGTCAGGCCTTATGCTCTATGTTTTCACATGTGTTGGCTTTTTGAAATTCCTCTTTCTTTTATCGTGTCCCCAGGTCAGAGTTGGAAGGAACATTAGACATCATCCTCTCACTTTACAGGAGACACCTGTGCAGTGAGGGGAATGACAAAGCGCTTCCTCCTGACAAGTATGGTTATGTCCATGCCTACGCACACCCTTGTGTATCTATGGAGTAGGCGGGTGGGTCGGGGCAGCTGGGGTTGTGCTTGGTCAGACATACCACTCTGTGTTGTTGAGTGCATCCCCAAAACCTGGTGTGTCCACAATGGTGAGCCGCAGCCTCACACCTTTCTCTTCTATATCCACTGCATGCTTAGTGATCTCCACAGTTTGCATGATCCGTTCTGGAGAAGGGGGAAACTGAGGCGAGGGCAAGGGCAGGGACCTGCCCAGTCAGGACAAACTGCCCGCCCCAGCCAGCCTTGCTGCCCAGACTGTCTCATCCACACACCCCCACCCCCACTTCCTATCCGCAAGCTGCCTGAAGGCGGGTTCTCTGGGAACCAGCAAGGAGCACATTTCCCAACACAGGAAATGCCAGTGGCTGTTGGCTCTGGCCCCAGTCTTTTCTCTGCTCGGCTTTTTGCTTGGATTCCTGGAATCCTTTGGGAATCAGAGATTCATTCAGGGAGCAGCATTCTGGCCCCTGCCTTGCTTCAGCACCCAAATCTCCGGGGAGCTGGCTGGTGGGTTGCCAGGCCAGATAGGCCTATGGAGACAGACACGTCAGTCTCTCTAGGAAGCTATGTTTCCAGCATGCTGGCAGGACCCCAGGGCCCCTGACTTGGTGACTAGGTTTGCAAGTTTAGCTTCTTAAAACAGGGCTGCCTGTCTCTGTGCTCCTCTCCTCTTCTTACCTTCAGCGTTCAGGAGCTTCCGGTCCCGGTATAGATCAGTGAGGAAGAGGCTGTTCACAAGCGTGGATTTACCCAGGCCAGACTCTCCTAACAGAACAGAAGGCAGAGGCACCAAATCAGAAGGTAAGATCTATCGCTCCGTGGTAACTGCTTATCAACTAGGACGAGGCTAACCAAGCACAGCATTTTAGAGCTGGAAGGAGGCAGTGAAATCAGCTTATCCAGCCTTCCCATTTGAACGAAACCAACACACAGCAAGAGCTCACCCAAGGCTGCACAGGAAGGGAGAATACTGCACTGGAAAACTGTGAAATAAGCGCTCTCTGTGCCTCTCTCCCTGCTGACCACAGATATATATATATATATATATATTTGGCCATCAAAAGCTTCTGGCCATTTTGCAAAAAAGGCACAGCCATCTGCTGCTTGCTCTTTCCCTCACCCACGGCTCCTTCACTCACACACACGCGTGCACACATACTCCCCCACCCCACCTAAAACCCAAGGACCGCTTGCCCAACCCAGCCCTGTCCCTTTCTACCTGCCACCATGAGGGTAAAGTCAAAGCCTTTCTTCACAGACTTCCGGTGTACTTGGTTGGGGAGAGTCGCAAAGCCCACATACTCCTTGTCATCCTAGTGGACAGGAAGATAGAAGCGTCAGGGAAGATAGAAGCCCCAGCACTGGTCATCTTGCTTTCTCTTCTCCATCTTCACCCCGGGCTTAAAAAAGTACCAGAGTCCTTACAGGTCTCCTCTGAGGCTACCAATTGGGCCTTTGAGCCCTGCCTGACACGGCCGATTTCTAATGCCTTCAGAGGCAAGGGACCACAATGCTGGGGTTAACACAGGACAGAGAGAGGCCTCAGATGTGTACATACACCCCCCCCCCCACACACACACAAGGTTCTCTCTGCTTCCTCCCTTGGTCTTCCTGCACCCCCACCCCCACACACCGAAAGGCAAAGGCAGGGCTGGAGTCTCTACCTCAGAGGAATCATAGGGGTCAAGCTTGCCCCATGGGCTGCGGGGGCGAGCAGAGGGGCTGAGAGGGGTAGGGGTGCAGAAGTACTGCTGGCTGTCAGAGGACTGGGGCCACGAGGGGGGTCTGAGCTCCAGGTCATCTTCACAGAGCCCAGCGGCCTGGGGCCTTGGCTCCTGGATTTGGGGCCTCGACACTCTGGTCTTGGCCTCTGCTGGGTGGCAGCTTTCACTTCCTGGAAAATCCTTCATGAACTTGCTCAGTTCTGCATCATCCATGGTGTCCTCCAGAAAAGGCTTGATCTGGGGGTGTGGGGGGGTGAAGTAGGTGGGAGGTAGCAGGGCGGGAGCCGGAAGGGAAGGACAAGGAAGAAGACAAAGGGCAGGAGAAGGTGAGGAGAGAGAAGCACTGGTGGTTAGAAACAAAAGAAGCTGCAGCCATGCCAGCAGAGGTGCTCACAGCTCTCCCCATCACCAGCTCACCAGCCTCCTCAGGCAAGAGACAGAGAAGGACCCCAGAGTCCAGGAGCCCCCTAAGCCATGCTGCTAGTTCCAGTCCCTTTCAGCATGGTGTCTTTGAGGCTGCCCTTCCTGGCGGTCTGGCCAAGCCAGGGGCCAAGGACTTCTGAAGAGGCCAAGAAGTCCGACTAGGTAAGAGGGAGAAACAGAGGCCCGAAACCTGAGCGTGTGACTCAGGACTCAAGGTAAAGCACAGACAGTCAGAATGGGGCAAAGGCACAAGGAAGTGGGATGGGGGGCTCCCCCTAGACAGGTAGAGCTACCTGCAGGTTCTGTGTTTCTGTCACTGCTGGTCAGTGAGCCGAGGTGCCAGGCACAGATCCTATGGCAGGTGCCCACCATCCAGGATTTGCTCCCTGGAGTTTAGTCCTGCTGCTCCTACTCTTACTGCAGACACTGAGCCATACCAGAATAATCGATCACGAGTCTCTTAGACCCCAGGACAGAGGAGCAAGCCTACTAGTGGATGCTGAGTACAGAGAGAGGGCAGCTGAGATCGAGTGAGAAAGGGTGGGAGGGTCTTGGTAAGAGCTTGGAAGGGTGAGCGATGGCTGGAACCCTGGTGCTTCTGACAGCCCCCAACTGTGAGAGGCATCTAAGGAGAAGCATTCCCACTGTCCCCTTGCCCACCCTGCTGGAACAAGCAGGACAGAAAGGGATCTGGCCCCGTCCATGGCCAGCCCCAGTGAGAGGGTGACATGATATGCAGAGAACAGGCTGGTCCCTCTGCACAAGCCTGTCCCATTCCATCCCCAGCTTAGAAGGTGGCCGTTTCCCCTACTCTCACCCTTAGCTCTGGACCCTACAGTTTCCCCTTTCCTTTGGGGGCAGTGTCCTCTGCAGGGTGCCTGGCAGTGCTGGGCTCGGCTCTGCCCTACAACATCCACGTGCCACCCCAGACAATGGACAAGGGTTGGATGCAGAGGCTGACTCACTCTCTGGGGATTGGCCAAGCCAGTAGGGGCTACCCTAGACCACTGCGGAATCCCAGCCCATGTGGGTGAGATAAGATGGCCAGAGTCTTCCTGCACATTTAAAAAGGGAAGAATGAAAGAAGCAGACCTCTGGGTTCATGTCAAAGGGAAGAAACTGAGAAAGGAAGGTTAGAGCCAGGCATGGCAGTACACACCATAATCTCACCCCTCCAAGAGCCTGGGGTAGGAGGATCTCAAGTTCAAACCCAGCCTCGGCAATTTAGCAACTCACGGAGACCATGTCAAACATAAAAAACTTTTTGAGCCGGGGTGGTGGCACATACCTGTTATCCCAGCCCTTGGGAGGCTGAGGCAGGAGGACTGCCATAAGTTTAAGGCAAGCCTGGGCTATATAGTGAGTTCAAGGCCACCCTAAACTATATAGCTATATAGACTATATGACTATATAGACCCAATCTCAAAAAACAACTCAACAATGAAAATCTTTTTTAAAAGAGCTGGAGACAGAGGAGAGGTAGGCCCTAGGTTCAATCCCCAATACTGAACGATGCAAGCGGATGAATACAGAGGCAAAAGTCCCCTAAAAACTACTTCTACGATGTCATCTCTCATGTCCCCACACCTGTTGACAGCTATGCCCTGCAGGGGTTGCCTGTAAAGAAGGGAGGAAAAGATGCCATTGGCCTGAAACCAGAACCCCAATGTGGGGCCTGGCGGCCGAAAGCTCTCCTGAGGCGGGCCTGACCTAACAGGTCTTTTCCACACATGAGATCTGCTAGGTAACCACACACCCCAGTGTATGCTTGTTGGCTTAGCCAAATGATCATCTGTTCCCCCTTTCACTCTCAAAAGTGTCCCAGCTTAGACAATTAATTATACAGCAACAGAGAAGGGACAGGGCTGAGGAAGAGCAGTTGGGAATTCCAGGAAATCCTGCCTCTCTATACAGTCCCTCTGGGACCCAGCAATTGGTCTGGGGATTTGGCTGAGGGTGGGAGGGAGGAATGTGTTCTGTCCAGAGCACTAAGCAGAGGGGCAACAGGGGCAGAAGGACAGGCACTGATGGAGATCCCTAACTCCCACAATTTTCCAGCAGAGCCAACAGGAACCCAGCACCTCTCAGCGGCGCATCACACGGAGGAGGCCAAGGGGCTTTACAAGAGGAGTCAAGACACCGGGGTCTACACCTCCTGTCTGTCGTCTGTCCTGCCCACTCCCTTAGCTCTGCCAATGACCAAATTATTTTCTGGTTTTGAGCCCCAACGTCAGTCAAGGCAGAAGACGGCTCACTGGGGTCTAGGGACAGCGATCCACCCGTCTCCCAGGGCAGCTTACCCCAGCTTCAGTCTCGTCCTCGGGGACAGAACTGCTTTGCCATCCCAGGGAATGGTCCATACCCCAAGCTTCAGATTCCCTGTCAGCAAGCTCTAGGTCTAATTTTATCTCCTAAGCAAAGTTCCTTGCACACAGAAACAGCCTTGTCTTGATGTTCTTGTTGTCTTCTGGTTTCCTGGCTTGCTCCTTTCCCTTTTGCTTTTGACCTCTCTCTATCCCTGGCAGGGGCCAAAAAAGCCTGTGGAATGTCCTTCCCCACCCCTCCTCCTCCTTCCCTTCCCTTGGCTCCCACCCTCCAAGGACAGACAGCTCAGCTGCAGCAGGATCACTCCATTCCTCTGCAGTGCCCTCCTCGGATTGGCTGCCCCATGATGCCTGCCCTCTGCCTAACCCGGTGGGCACAGCACCAACCTCCAAGTCAGTCTGCAGCACAGGCTCCTGATCCACTTGGTTCCTTCTGTTAACCCCAAGAACACTAAGGCTACTAACGCTATGAGCCGGACCCAAGGTGACCTGGCCCATCATTACAAGGGGACAACCACACAGGAGCCCTATTCCCAAAAGATTTCAGTCCTTTGATCTCTTTTAACTTAATATCAAGCAGTGCTGAAGTGAAGTGAGATGTCCAGTACTCCTGGGAATATGTTCCACTGGGAAGGCCCTTTTCTCCCAAGAGAAACTATTGTTCTGTCTTCAGAAATCTGCTCCTAGATGACTCTGCAGGGAACCTCAGATACAGAGGGGTCTAACTGGAGGAACTCCTGCTATCCTGGGCTACCTGACCTCAAGTGCATCGAGACCCTCTGGCACTTGGTCTCTGAGGGGCATGGGTTCACAATGACAAGAGCCTGACCCTGCAGCGGCTTCAGAGCTGCCACTTAGACGGAGACAAGTAGCTGGGAATGTACAGATGGAACGTGTTAGAGGCCAGTGTTTCTGGCTGGGCTAGAAACACCTTTGGTGAGTCTGAATAATGTCTTAATATCAGGACCTTCAAGTGCAACCGTGAGTGGCTTTTCTTTGCACCCCTGGGAGGCTGGGAAGAGAAATCACTTCCAGATGAGAAACCTCAAGCTTTGAACCTTAGAGAAGGTGCATCTCAAATCACAGGATAGTAATAAATGATGACCTATCATTTTTTTCACATGCCAACTTAAATCCCCTGGGACTACAGGGTTAGGGAAGTCTCCCCGCTGAATTTCAAAGCACCTAGGACAGACCTCCCTTTGATAAGGAGATTCAGAGAGGAGTCTGTCCTGATAGGAACCAGCCTAAAGACTGGCTGGCTTGAAGGAGGGGACTTGAGGCTACAGTCTGGTGGTGGGGGTGTCTTAATTAACAAAGAACAGGGTGGCTGGGGCCAAACTGAGAACACCAAGACCTCAACTGAACTTAACTTAGTATGTGGCAGAAAAAGCCCCTCTAATTCCTGCTGGGCTTGGACCCAGGGACAATCAGTGCCTCCCCAGGCATCTGTCCCTGGGACAATAAGCCTGTCCACCCCTCGTGTGAGCAGGAGGAAGGGGACAGGGATAGGGACAGGCAACACTTGGCTTCTCCCAGGACCCTCCTCTGGGGAAAGTTATAGGGTCACTAAGACTTCCTGGCCAAGACTTGGGCCTTTGCCTGGACACAGCTTGAGAGACAAGAGCCTAAATGGGTGGCCTTTCTGGACCTCAAAGCTTGTGATTCCACGGGCCAAGGGAGGTCCCTTCTGGTGGCTGCCCATAGCCAACATCCTGCCCAACAGGCTGCTCACGGCCCCCTACTGCTGTAAACAGCTTGTGCCTCCCAAGAAGAGGGCACAGAGTGGGGGGTCGGGAATGGGAGGAAAGGCTGGTGCGCGGCCTGGAAGTCCTAACACTCATACACTGTGTTTGTGACAAGCTCTGGCAACAGTGGCAAGAGACAGCTGGCATCCTCACAGCCAAGCATCAAAACTTCCGACCTTGGTGCCTCCAGGGAAGCTGGCTGGGGTTACTGCTTCTCTTCCCACCACAGGCAGGGGGCAGGAATGAGTCTACCCCAACCCCCTCCCACGCACACTGCGTAGGGACTTTGTTGGGGGGGTGGGGTGGGGGAGTGATGCAGCGGGAGGAAGCTTCCCCACGGCTCTGTCCTGAAGGCCAAAAGATACTTTCGTCAGGCAGAATGATGGCTGGGAGTCTGTCTGTCTCTCTCTCAGAAGTCCCTTTGAGTAAGGTCCAGGGTGTGCCCCTTGCCGGGCTGTGGAAAGAAGGGGCACAGCGTCTCGCCATCCCTTTTGGGAAGACAGGCAGTGTTTGTGGGTCTCCTCTGTTTCCCAAAGGAAGTTGGCGCTAGCCTCTGTGCGCAAAGTAGGTGGGTGAGGGTCATCCAGGTAACAGCTGACTAGGGCAAGGGCGGAGACCCTGACAGGCTCATCGCTGACGTGCCCTTCCCCGTACAAGCCATCCTTACTAGCAGGTACCTCCACAGCACGGCCCCACCCCTTCCTCCAAGATCGTGGGCAGCATCCCTGGGGTCGGCCCGCTCTGTAGCTGGTCCGCTTAGAGGGAAAACTTGGAAACAGCGTCGCAGCGCCGCCCACCAGCAATGCCTGCTGAACCCTGGGCCGAGGACAGCGCCTCCCGCTCTGCGCTGCCGGGATGCGGCGCCCCAGATCCTCTCCGAGCCGCTCGGAAGCTGAAGGCCCTAAGAGGCCCAGCCCAGCCCAGAGCCCGCCCGCCTTACCATGGCTGCAGCCCGGGCCCAGCCGGCTCCGCCTGGACAGCGTCCGAGCAACCCACTGCTGGAGCTGCGCGCTGCCCTCGCTGTAAGGCCGGCCCCCACTCTCCTCCCAGAGTGCGGACCTCTAGGGGCGGGGCCCGGCACCCGCCGGGGCGGGGCGAGCTGTGCCTGGGGCGGGGCCTGTACCTTGGCTACTGTGGGTGCAGTTGCTAGTTGGGCGGGGGTTACACACCACCTCCTGAAGAGGGGCACCAGGTTCGGAATCCTGCGCCTGGGTGGCTCTGGACACTTGGCTTTTCCTCACTCTAAGCACTGAGGGGAAGATGCCTTTGTAAGGAGAAGATGAGCTGAGGGACAGAAACTATTAAGTACCCCAGAGATTCACCATGGTTTTAGGAAGTAAGCTGACTGACGTCTGGGTTGATTGTCCATACCCCCACCACACTTTCAATCTCCACCTCCACTCAGCTTGTGAAGAACACAGGTGAGCAGCAGGTTTCCGTTTTGCAGGACTCCAGATTAAAAATTAAAGAGGATTTGTTGCATAAATTATACAGGGATCATCTGCTAGAACAGGAGAGGCTGAGTGGCTTTAATGGGACCGTGAAGCCTTCCCTGGGGCTGAGGAAGCGAGCACTAAGGAGAAGCCAGCCCCAGCCTGACCTATGCCTGCCTGGGCCATTCCTTCCCTGATAAAACAGGTGAGAGACTAGGACAGATGCACCAGCAGCTTTAGAAGCATTAGGAGCTCAGAAGGCTCAGAGCACATCTCTGGGAAGATAGATTCTTGGGGGTGGGGAGTTGGTGAGGGATTTCCTGAGCTAAGTAGGGTCTGAACTTGTCAGACCCTATGGAAGCTTCCAGAATCACGTCTGTCTCTGGCTCCCAGAGGCCTTTCCCTAAGGGCAGAGTGACTGGTCTCTGACAAAACTGAGCCAGCCCTACAGCATTGCTCTACGTAGGGGCAGATGTGCCAGACGTCTGCCTACCCTAGTTCCTTCTAGTCTGTGAACTACTGACCCATCAGAACTCAGCCAAGGGAGGAAAAAAGAGGGGCTTGAGACAGGGTCAAATTGGGCCCAGAAAAACACAGAGCTGCTACTGGACATATGACTGGATATTTGACAATGCTGGACGGGGGCTAAAGGAATGC
>PVIR01019663.1:0-31628 GCA_004026965.1 Petromus typicus
CAAAAGCAGAGAAAGACTCAACCAAAAAAGAGAACTACAGGCCAATCTCCCTAATGAATATTGATGCAAAAATCCTCAATAAGATACTGGCAAACAGAATATAGAGAATTATCAAGAAGATCATATACCCTGACCATGCTGTATTCATCCTAGGGATGCAAGGATAGTTCAACATTCATAAAGCTTTTTCTGTTTCTTGCCAGAAATGCAATTGTATTCTGGAGGCACCAAAGATCTGTATCTCTATGGGGAGAAGAATATGAGTGAATGGAGTTTTTGTGGGACTGAAAGGTTTTGAGATACCAGATAGAGTTACATTTTGTATTGAGTCATCCTTGGATGTTCTGGGGACCCAAGTAACATTTATCTAAATTGCTTGTTTGACACAATGTATCCTTAGTTATTAGGACTGGGTTACAAATGAGTGGGGGAAGCAAAACACGAAAAATTTATGAATTAAGAACAGCCTATCCACAAAACAAAACAAAATAAAACGTTTTTAAATAAGCAAGAGAAAAGAGAATCTGTCAGAGTAGTTATGTGAAGGGAGACAATTAGTTTCTTGCAATGTTGTAAGCTGACTTCAGCCACAATGGTACCAAAATAGCCTTGATATTGCTAATGGAAAGCTATCCTGTAGGCTCTCTTGACCCCTTTCTCAAGAAAACAAGTGCTGAGCCTGGGTGTTTTTTTCCTAGACAGAATTACAATGGGCTGGATAAGTAACTGAGTGGATTCAGTTCTTTTGTCGTGTATAAAATGAGCAGCTGGTTTTGGGTTCAGTTCGACCTAGATTATGAGGTTGAGAACCTCCTTCTTGAGTCTTCTTTCAAGGGACACTTTTAGTCTTTGGCTTCCTTTGAAGAATTTCACACAGAAACTCACCATCACCTAGACAAGGGAAGAGGAAGTTGGTGGGGAATGAACAGACCTTTGGATTTGGCAGGACTGAGCCATAGAGGCAGCTCAGGATTTGGGGGGTCACACTGTCACAGAACAAGGTCTGAGGAAGTTATCCTTGAGGTAAAGAACCTATATCCATCTCTCTGTAGAATTGAGTTGCAGGTTTGTTGAAGTCCTTTATAGTAAAAAGGATTTTCAGGATAGGTCACTAAGAAGCATAAAATGATTTATTAGGCAGAAATTTAAAAGTACACACTCAAAGAAATAGATTATAAGCCCTCAAGAGAGAAGCATTTTGTGATCCGGACCTGGAGGGTCTTTGGTCATCTAGATGCATTTCCTACTGTCTGGCAGGTCATACTTCTTGAAGGCTATGTCAGAGTGAAAGCCATTTACCACTGGTTGAAGTTGGGATCTGCTGCCCACAGGTACTGCTGCTTCCGGGAGGGTGGTAGTCTGTGGGAGGAAGTGCAATTTACAGGTGAAAAGCACAGACTCAGAGCTCATTTTACTGGCTTATTATGTCTTTAAAACCCATTGGGGAAAATATCCTTTTTTGACTGAATTTTCTGGGAGGAAAAAAAGCTTGAGTAACTTTTGTGTCCTGAAGATGCAATTTTTCTTAAAAGTACAGCTTTAAAGTTTTGATTTTCCTGTCTCCTCTCTGTTTCTTCAACCCTACCTCAAGATTACTTTGAAATGATCTGAAAGCCTATGAGAGGAAAGGATGTGGAAAGAAAACTCCATGAATTCTTTTACTTCTTTGAAGGGAAATGCTTTGACTATATTGGCTGTTCCTATAAGTTTAATAATGCTTTGAACCATCCCTTCAATTGTTCTTGATGATGCTTTGAGGCACAGATAAGAACTTCAGGCCCCTTGTCAGTGCTCACCCACTGCAGATAGGTTTCTCAGGGGGTAGAGGTGTGCATAAGGAAATAGGAAGGTGACATACGATGAAAGCCTCTTTCCTCTCCTAAAAAACAACTAGATAATATCCATGAAGAGATGTAGCCCACCAGGGGATTGAAAGTAAGAAAGTATAAGAAGAAAGTGTGACATTTAAGGCAAATATAGAATAAAATAAAAGTATGAAATAGGAAGACATAGATCTTTGCATAAAAGGAAAAAGAACAAAGAGATGGAGGGAAGGGGTGTGAAGGAAGGAAAAGGAGATGAAAAGAGAATTAAGATGTGTTATATAACGTACCAATTCTCCACAAGGGGTGCAATAGGCACTGCAAGTACCATGTACTGGTACAATATTGAAAACAAAAATTAAAAAGTGCAGTTAAGAGTCCACAGTGACAATAGACAGCAGGATGACCATACAGAAGGCTCAGGCAGAGATCAGCTGAAGGGAGATGACAGAAGCAACAGGGGCAGAGGCGAATCTGTGACAATGACACAGCAGGTGATAGTGCTATCCCTAGTGCCTGCTCTGTGGAGGGAGGAAGGATTTTAGCAGCTTTGCTGTTGATGGCCTCAATAACCCCTGCAGCAGCCATAGACTCAGGACTTCTTTCACTCTGATGGTGCCCATTCCATGGCTTGTGTAGAGGACACTAATGGCATTTCCAGTGCAGATCCCTGGAGAAGAAGTGCTACTATGTCCCCCACAGAAAGAGCTGCTTTACATGGCCCCAAGAATAGGACACTGCCCTGCTTAGCCTCACCCAGGCTGCAGGCCCTAGAGCTGCAGTTACTCCACATAGTCAGTGCTACAAAGCTTGAGTTTGTAGCTCTTTTCTGTGCAGTCACATGATCATGCCAGATCTGGCTCAACACTGCTCTACAGCACTGGCTGTGCTGTAGTCACTGGGGACATTGCTATTGGATGTTTTCTGGGACACTAAACCCTGAAATCCCTTTACTTCACATTCACCTGTATGACATATTCTACCTGTGAGTTTGCTTCATGGGAACTTGAACATCAGACACAGTTTCACCATTAGGAGGCACCCACAAGCTGGACCTAGCTCCCAGAGAGTACCCTTGGGTATGATATCCTCCATGGGAAAAAGATCAGAAGGTCCCAACAGATGTTGCTACCCTATAGCCCACCATGTCTTGTGCTGCTACAGAAACTTGGCCATAAAGGATCTCTGGAATATTTGCCAAAGTGAACCTTAGCTGATGGAGCTCCTTCCATCAGCCTTTCTCTCATGCTGGAACCACCACAGTCCATCCTACTGGCACTCTTGCATCTGCAAGCAAGTGCAAGTCTTGTCCTCTCAAAACCCATATACTAGGTCTGGAATAGATAAGTGTTCTAGCAACTGTGCAGGCATCCATGCAGTCTTTAAGAAACACACAAGCAAGAAAACATGACATCACCAAAGAGCATGATAATTTCCTAGTAATTGACCTCAAAGACATAGTGACCTGTAACTCTCCACAGAAAACATTCAAAATAATTGTTTTAGGAATGTTCAGGAGTGAACTACAAGAAAACATATATAGAAAACTTAATGTTATTAGATAAATAAAACACCAGTGATATTTGCACATTGTGAAACAGGAAGAAAATATTCAAAGGAAAGGGGGATGAGGGGCAGGGGAAAGCAAAGAAGGGAAAGAAAAAGCATTGACAGTAAAAAGGAAAAAAATGGAAACAAAGCCAATGAGGGGTGAAGGGATTGGAAGGGGGGAGGAGAATTGGAAAAAATAAGAATAGGGATGTGTACAAATTCTCGATGATGAATGTGAAAATAATATGAACTTAAAATGTACAAATAAACTCAATTAAAATTTCAGTGAAATTAAATTTTAGAAGATATATATATATATATATATATATTCTGCAGCTGATTAATTACATGAATTAAATGAGAAATATAATAGAGAGAAACAACAGCAGACTCCACCAAGCAGAAGAATCTATGAACTTTAACACAGGCCATTTGAAATGATCAAATCAAAGGATAAAAAAAGGGAAAAATGTGTGGCTGCAGCAGTGAATTCTGGTATAGCTTGAAGGCCTTTGGGCAAAACAATATTTGAATTGTTCAAATTTTAGAAAGAGACTAGATAAAGAAAGGTTGGAAGATTTATTCAAAGAAATGATTACTGAAACTTCCCCCAATCTGGGAGAAGATAAGGACATCCAAGAATACGAAACTTATATTTTCTCATACAGAATGATTTACAAACTGTTTGAAAGTGAAATTAAGTCAATGATTGAAAAAAAGCATGAATCACATGACTAAGAACTGAAGAATAAATACTGAAGCATAACCAGGAAAAATTCTACTGGTGCTAAATTATGACAAGTATTCCATTTTCCACTGACTGGTCACTCCCTTTGGGCATTGCACAATACTTCACCTGACTTTCTTTGAAAAATGCTAATCATGACGATTGCTCCAAGGTACTTCCTTTGAAGAAATTTTATTTTCTTTGCATTATCAAATCCATGTAACAAGTTTGTAACATTTATCCTTTATTTGAAAATGTAATGCTTCTTTTTTTCTTTTGACAGGTTTATTTTGTATATGTAGAGCTGCTTTCCATTAGTTTTATAATTTTTAATCTAATGTGAATGCATTGAACTCATTACCCTGAAATAATTGGGAAGCAAGTAAGAAAAGAACTACAGATGGAGGACAAAAAAGAACTGAGCATACATTAAATTTTAAAAATGTTTGTTACTTGATTCATTTGTATCTTTTTTCTCAACCCTACTTATGGTTCTATGATATTTTACTACCTAGTCAATACAAGTGACATTAACTTTTACTACCAAACAAAGATGACAGAGTTTTGGTTATCATAATGTATGCTAAGCACCACACTTTAAATGATGTTGAAAAGATCAGTCAGAGCAAATACAGTACTGGCAATTATAATGCACTGTGCCAGGAAACTGCTATTGCTATTGCTATTGTGCTAAGTGCTATTGCTATCACTATAGTATTGAATGAGAGAAACACAATTTTTCCTGAGTCTACTGTCCAGTGATGGATGTCAGACACACATAGATAAACATATAAAAGATAAAAATGTGGAGACCAGGCAAAACTACTGAGATTTCAAATTACAGTGCTATAATAGACATGAACATAAACTCTTTGGGGCCATCCCCTTATTATCATAGATATATTGGACTTTCATGGGTGGATGAAAGGACAGCCATGTGCTTTCTATAATGCCAGTGATTTCCAATGATAAAATGTTTGACTTCTGCTCTTCTATTTACTTGTTCATTCTTTCCCAGTTATGTCTAGTTTTTAAAATATAAGGATGTAAAACTTTTATATTGGAGATAAGAGGTTCATTTCATAGAAGTGCTATCTAAGAGTAGCACAAACAGAACTATTTATACTAGGAAAACACAAACAGACTTGATAACTTCATGTAATTATCTTAATAAATTTAGCATTATTTTGATGAGGGTGGGCATATATATATATATATATATATATGTATATATATATTTGTGGATAATAATATATAATAATAATATATAATATATATTTGTGGATAAATATATATATATATATTTGTGGATATGAAATTGTCAAAAATATTTTATTAATGTGACAACTTCTCTTAGAACTCAGCATTTTATAGCTACAGATGGTTCCAAGCTGCTGATTGGGTTCATGCCCTTGTATTTATCCCTCTGAGGTAGATCTTAGCAGGGGAGGCTGCTGTCTGAGACATGTTCTTTATAGGTATGTCTGTCTCACCCTAGAAAACCACAGCAGCATCATAGAAGAAAGAAAGAACTGTAGACACACTGTGTTACTGACCCAGAATGGAAAAATGTGGTATGGCAAGGTGTGTGGGGAAGGATTGTGCTGTGAAGAAGATAAAAAAAAAGTACATTCAAAAATCTCAATCTTATTAAATCTTAGCACATACTTGGATAAACTATACCAGAATAGATATATATACAGGATAAATATACTCTATTTGTTTTATTGATAGTGTTGGGAACAGAGGATCATGTAGTCAGTATTGGAAAATGTTTTCATTGCAATAATACAGGGTTTGCTATCATTCATGCTTTTGTTTGTTTGTTTATTTATTTTTTTTTTTGAGACAGAATCACCTGGTCTCACTTTGTAGTTCAGGATGGTACTGAACTCATTATGTAGCCCAGGCTGGCCTTGAACTGTCAGCAATATTCCTGCCTTTGCCTCCTGAGTGCTGGGATTACAGGCGTGAGCCACCATACCCAGCACTATGGTATGTGGTACTGGGGATCAAACTCAGGACCCTGTGCTTGCCAGGCAGATGCTGGAACCACTGAGCTAAATCCTCAGGCCTATCATCTGTGCTTTTAAATTACAGTGACATTTAAGGCTTTTAGGAGAACAGTTGGGGGTTAAATAAAAGTTCTAATACTATTAAATGATGCAAAACATTTATGATGAATTTTTGCATATAATACAGTAGCAGCAAACAAAATTGCATGAAAAAGGAAATTTACACTATTTTTCCTCTCTGGAAAAACTTCACATATGCCCTTCAGTACAAGTTTAAAACAAACAGCAATTACAGTTTATTTTGCAACTCACAGAAGGAACTCCTTTGATTATGCATCTTTTTTGAGCTTGTTAAATTCCTTTGTTTGGCTTTAATTTGAGAATCAGCAGGATACAATAGTATGTGTCTGATGGAACATCTTTGTCTTGTCACTCAGCATTTAGTAACTTAAAGCTGTTTCCATATTACCAAGAGAAACAGTAGGTTTCTGCATAAATAGCATATGATAAGTTTGATATGAAAAAATTTTGCTGCATATTTATGCATCACTGGGAAGCTCTGTAGAGTAATATTTACAGTTTTAAATTCATTACTCAAATTTTTATTGTAAATCTGTTTGCTAGACAGTCTCTTTGACTTGAAGTATATAAGGAAAAAGTGGACATTGTTTTAGGAAGTTATAGACATTTTTAAAAGAAACAGGTAATAAGATGGAGATAGACACCTAGCTCTCTCTCTCTCTCTCTCTCTCTCTCTCTGTCTCTCTATGTGTGTTTGAGTGAGCACTGGCAGTGTGACAGTGCCTGTATGAAGAGATTTTATCAAAAATGAAGCCCTAAGAAATTAATTCAGTGAATTCATGTTAGGAAGATGTTGAGGAAAGAATCTTTAGGTAAAGAAATTAACATATACCAAACCTAGAGGAGGGTGATTTCTTAGGAAATTGCAAATAATGTGGTTCATTCAGAATGCATAATGTATAACACACAGAATTGTAAAGAAATAAAGATATAAAATGTACATATATTCCGCAATGACTCAAAAAATCTTATTTCTTGTACTTACAGTAATATACTGACAGTGACTAATGGACTCGGTATTATTTGTAGCAGGGCAAAAATGGAAAATATTGAAATGTCACTCAAAGAGATTAGTTGAATAAAAAATGGTGTATTTGTAAATTTGAGGACTATATAGCAATAAAAGGAAGATGAAGGCAAATGTGGAGCCTTCCTACAATTCTTACATTTTTGGATGCTGAGGCAGGAGAATTGCAATCTCATGCCCAGCCTGGGCAACCTAATGACTTAGCAAGACCCAGTCTCAAAAATGAAAATGACTAGGGTTGTGTCTCAGTGTGAAGTACCTGGCTTCAAATTATAGTCTCACAAAAAAAAAAAAAAATTTTTTTTAAAGAGAGTGATTACCAAGATAATATAGCATAACTGTGTGGTAAAGCATTTATAGTATACTTTCTTTTAAACAGGAAAGAGGACATATTACTGCATGCATGTGGGTGTCATGATCAGTGTTGGAGGAAAGAGGGAAGAAAACAGCGAGGATGAGGTTGAGGGAGATGTGCATGAATGCTGTTATGTAGTAATATGATACGGAAACTTAAATAAACACAAAATAAAGAAATTTTTATCCTTCCCAGATCAGGTTATGAGTTTAGTAATTGGTCTCACAATGTCAACATCTATAGTAATGGTCCAAATTGGGTGTTTTTAGGCACTGAGCAAGAGGCAAGAGTTGTTGGGAAGGGGGAAAAGCTTGAAGTTAAATCCACATTTGTTCCATCCTTCTGCTTGGGCAGTTTCCACAACAGGGATCCAGGAAAGGAGCCTAAAAAGAGCAGCATTTTCAGAGTGGAGAAATGGAAGCTCAGAGATTCTGCAGTACTCCCATCCTTAGAACAGAACACAGGCAAGAGCTGCACAGAGGAAAAGCTCTAAACATCTCCACCATGACACCCTCTTGAATGTTTAGCTGAGCACCTAGTTCATGTACCATGAGATCTTAGAGGATTTAGAGAAAAGCTACATGAGTACAGTGAAATAGAGAGGGCATAGGAGGCCATGCAAAGCTGTGAGACTAGAACTCAGGTGGGTTAGACCAAAGGAATCATTCTGACCCCCACCCCCTTCACTGATTTGAGAACACTTGGACCAAGCCTAGGGAGTAGGGCTATTTGTGGCTTTATACCATAGGAAAACCTCTAGCACCAAGGCATTATATACATTTAAGCTATTTTAAAAATAAACCTAAGCATCCAATTATTCAGCCACAATTGTTCATCTTCAGTGATCAAGCATGACAGTGACTAGTGGCCATGTTCTTAAAGACTGAAAATTTAAACACTTCTATCACAGAAATTTCTGCTGGTGAGTACTGATTTGAGTACATCTGCATTATCAAAGTGTAAAACCAAACTTTGATATAAATAAGCCAATCTATCAGTACTGAAATGAACACACAGCACAGTCTAACAGTGTAGCAGCTAATAAAAATTAGCGCAAAAGAAATAAGAAAATGATATCTGTAAATAGAAGACAGAACAATCAATAGACCCATAAGAATAGAGGTTTTAGAATTGACATGAAACAAATTTTTTTAAAAGTTATTGCAAATATATTTAAGGACTTAAAGGGGAATATGAATGCAATGAATAACTATATAGGGTATTGTAGTAAAGGGAAGGCAAGTATAAATAGAAATCAAAAGAAATTCTAGAAATACAAGTCACACTGGATAGGTTTGCAGGCTGGACAAAAGGTAGATTGATTAAGACATGCAATATTAGAAAATCACTGAAGGTGAGTTATAGAGTGGAAAAAAATAATACTTGGGGAAAAAAGAGCCTTGGTGTCTGGTGGGAAAACAATATTCTAGAACATATGTTCTTGAAGTCCTGAAGGAAAAAAGAAGTAGAAGTAAATTATAACATAAAAAATTGAAGAATTAAGTTCTAGAACATTTCTGAGTAATGTAAATAGACTTATGTACCTAAGAAGCTATATCAACTCTAATCAGGATAAACACAAAAAAACATACTTCAGTACATTATATTCAATTTTTAAAGCAAAATAAAAAATTATCAAGTGTAAAAGATGTTATGTATACTAACATAATAAGAATGATGGATAATATTTAATAATAGCCAACAATAAAGTTATACCTTTAAAAGGAAACAAAACTATACACTTGTAATTCCACATGAAGCAAAAAATACCTTCAAAGAGCAAGACATAATAATCTGCAACATGTCCAGATATTTTCTAAAAGGGAATATGGACCTTTTGAAGCATTATTTTGTCTTGGACAGTGGCCTTTTAATTTTGTCATGTGAATCCATGTTTTAATACAGTGTAAAATAGTTCTGCTCTGTCTTCTCATGTTTGCCCTTATGCTAAGTAGAAGACAGCAGGATACGTAACCGTAACTCTTTCTTGTTCAAACAAATCAGCACAATGCCTTTAGTAGCTCCACCTGTGACCTGGTCTTCCTGAATTTATTTTCATTATCTTATATCCTTTTAAAAATGAGCTTCAAGGGGCTGGGGATATAGCTCAGTGGTTCTGGCGCCTGTCTTGCAAGTGCAAGGGCCCGGGTTTGATTTCCTGGTAACCATATAACAACCTGGGCAAGGAGACTCACCCCAGCAGCAATCAGTACCACATACCATAGTGCCGGGCATGGTGGCTCACACCTGTAATCCCAGCACTCAGGAGGCAGAGGCAGGAGGATTGCTGTGATGTGAGTTTGAGGCTGAGCTCAGGGCCAGCCTGAACCACAAAATGAGACCCTGTCTCAAAAACAAACAAACAAACAAACAAAAAAACAAAGAATGAAAGAAAAGAAAAGTTCCACAGGTAGGAAATTTCTGGCTGCATCCAGAGAAGATGGTGGGAAGGAGGTAGCTGGACCCCTAGGTGGACACGAGGTGAGAGCTGGGTGGTGGAAGTTGGTGAAGAACAGAGCCATTGAAAGTCTTCATAGAAGGTGGATTGTGGGTATTTCTTCTGGGAAAGGAAGGATGCTTAGCAAATTAGGATTTGTGAATCTGAATTGCCTTAAAAAAATGAGCTTCAGAAAAGAACATAATTGTCCCAAATCCCCATTTCTCCAAGTAGTATATAGCCAGAGAACATGACAAGGTCTTCTTTGCAAACTATACGAAATAATACAACACATAGATACTTACACAAATACGAAACTGTGATAACATTTATTTGAACTCATAGTCAACTGAACCCTTCAGGGCTTTTGAATTGTAGTTTTGTTGAAATACTTTTTCTCCAGCTTGTTCTTTCTTTTATGATATCAAATGTACTTATTGCTAAATCTGAAGCTTATTCTTGAGACAAGGTCTCACTTTTGTAGTTCATGCTGGCCCTGAGCTCACTAGTTAGCCCAGGAGAGCCTTGAACTGACAGCAGTTCTCCAGCTTTTGCCTCCTGAGTGCTGGGATTACAGGCATGAGCCACCATACCTGGCACTGTGGTATGTGGTACTGATTGCTGGTGAGCGTGAATCACCAGGCACAGCACTATGGTATGTGGTTACCAGCGATCAAACTCAGAACCTTGCCCTTGCAAGACAGGTGCCAGAACCACTGAGCTAAATCCTCAGCCCCCTGAAGCTTATTCTTATACAACATAACCCGATCAAGATTTAGGCTCCAGTCAGAGAATGTAAACTTTATTGTGGCAGAAGAATGAAGCAAAAGATAAGACTGTTCTGTGTTTAGTGTGAAAGTTTTACTTTTGGTAGAAATGGGTTGTTTTGTTTTGCTAATTTTTTAAAAAATGTGATATCAATGAATAATCTCCATTCTGGGACACAGAGACCAAGCTCTAGGCCAAATGCTGGGAGTCATTTTAGGTGGCTCTACCAGTGCAGCTCTTGTAAGAAAAGGTTTTGGTTTAAACTGTGATCAACACTATCAAAATTAATCAATGTAAGGTGTTCAGATATTATGTCTGTGAAATACCCAGGACTTCACTTGAATATACATCAGTGCATTTGAATAAAGATGAAATAAGATTCAAAACATGTTTTTCTGTATACACCTGCTCATTTACTCTGATACTGTTAACTAGTGACTGTAGGCCCATTTTGAAACCCTGTTGAAAGCATGCTGTCCCACAAAGGCATTTTGTATTCACTGTGCAAACTTTAAAAACAAACCAAAACAAAACAGAACAACAACAACAAAAAAAACCACCTCACTGATTTCTTTTTCCTAAGGCTTTGTTTTAGAAAATAAAAACATCAAGGCTTTACCAGTTACTGTAGTGAACTTTTCAGAAACTCACTGTCAGGATCTCTCACACTTGTCAGTCATGAATCTCCTTTGAGCCTATAGCAGCCTTACCATCCCCCGTGGTGTGGTGTCCTTAGCTTACCATTTGAACGAGCTGTGGTCAGAGGCACTCTGGCAGGTTCACATCACTTAGGTCAAGCACTGGAGGAACAGCGGATGAATTCCTGATGGGCTTCTTCACTGGAAAACAGTGCCAGAATTCTCAGGATGCTGGGGGAATGAAATGAGCAAAAAAAACCCAAAACAAAACAAAACAAAAAAACAAAAAAACCCCACAGAATAGAAGTACCCTCCCATGAGCATGTCCCCTACACCATGGTTTGGGGGTGGTGCAGATAGTGTATGATCCCTTAGACTCTGGATGGTCAACTCAAGGTTTTAAAAATCCTTTCTTTAAGATAAAATTTTATACAGCAGCAATCACAGATCTAGTTTTTAAATTGTGGGTAAACATACAAATCATAAATTTTGACATTTTAACCTTTTTCAAGGATAGCCTTTCATGGCAACTAAGTATGTTTACATTGTGTAAACACTGCGTGTGCCAATCTTAAATGTACTATACAGTGAGTTTGGTAAAATTACATGGCTTAGAATTAAATGTTTCCTAAAGTACCAGACATTTTTATCATTCCACAAAACTGACTTAAGTCTCTTAAGAATAAGATTTTAAAAGATAATTTATTTTTTCTCTGTATCCTGTTTTTCATTTAAAAACTTTCTAATATATAAAAATAACACAAAAGAATCGCTCACTCAGGCAAGTCACACCCTGTTGTAAGGTACAGATATTTGATATAAGCCAGTGGGAGAGCAAGAAACAGAAGACAGGAAAGGGTGATCCTCCAACTGTGGTATGACTAGTAGTTCCATTGGGTGGTAATAGAATGACTCATGGGGCCACATTATGTTCATCTCTCTTGCCTGGTTTAAAAGTGTCCAGTCAGTAGCCCATATGCCTACCTTTTCTCTCCCAGAATGTTTCATGTTCCTTATGGGCTCCTGAGACCACCAGCTTTGGGCAACTCCCCCAGGATGAAGAAAGGTTTCAAAGGGCAAATTAGACCCATAGCACCATGCACCTCTAATGGAAATAATCTTCACAAGTATTCTCTTGCTCTACCTTATCTGATTGAGTTGGTAGCACTAGCCAGGATGACCTTGTTGTTTAAATGAGGATGAAGGAAGAAATAAAATTATTTTAACTACTGAGCAGCATCAGTAGGTGCATATTGCTTAGGGGAAGCCTGAAGAACCACTTCTGTGAATAGGTGGTCTGGGAGTGTTTTGTAGAGAGTTATCAGTGCAAGGTAGTTTGTGGAGCTACAGAACTTTCAGAAGAGATTCCCTGTTGATGTCAGCTGACTGATGGTAGCTTCCTAGTTTGGGAAGGTGTTGGAGATTTGGTCGGGGGGTGGGGGGAAATGCTATAACATTAGCCAAGTAGAGGTGAGGCTGGGATCAGGGCCCAGTGTTACCTCTCTGTGAGTCTGCCCACCCTGGAGACCCTACATCACTGTCCAGCCCTGGCACTCTGGACTACTGCAGCCTATACATGAGCTTGATTTTGGGGGCTCTTGCTGGACATGGCCCTACCCAAGGCCTCTCTGTGGCACCTGGGGCACAAAGTCATGTGGAGAGCTGCTTTCCTCTGGAGGGAGGTGGCTCAGTTTGTGCCAGAATAAGGATGGAGGAAGCCGCAAAACTGAACCAGCGTTGGTAGTAACAGGATCCCAGAGAAGAAATAGGTCCTTTGCTTCTAATGCTTTTGGATTTCAAGGGAGTAAACAAGGGTTATTTTAGATATTTTGATTTAGTAAACCAAGTGGCTGTCTTCCTAGAAAATGCCTTATTTGAGTTTAGAGGATTCCAACATTGGTGATGGACAGAGGCAGTGCCTGTTTAATCCTCTCACTGGCAAGCATCTCTTCTGGGTGAAAAGATTTCTGAGGGACCATGAGGTTGAGGGTGGCTTCTCCTGAGGCTGCAAGCTTGGCTGTTCCTGGAGACTTGGCTAATGAAGCTGCATAGATCTTCAGGGCTGAAGTGAGGGGCTGGTTCTGGTGGCATGTGGCATGTGCTGTAGCTGTTTCCTTATGTGTTCCTGAAGGAAGTTTGCTTCACATTGTACCCATGTGGCGAGCCACATGCTAAAGTTTCTGCCTCATTGTTCACCAAATGCTACACAGCTCAGTCATTTCCTTGCTTGTGGCAGGGAGAGTCTGATTTTCTGGTCAGCCTACCTCACTTCCAGATTGGGAAGTGACATGGGCGGGGCCTAGGCAGCTGGGTCATTCTGCCTGAAACAGTCTTGCTGGGTTGCCCTTCAAACAGGGATTAACACATGCAGGTGCAAGGATGGAAGCTCTTTCTCCTCTGTTGCTGCTTCCTGTTACAACACTGAAAGATCAGCTGTGAAAGGTCCCATTTTGGATTATATACACGTTTACGAATGTAAAGTTGGTACTGGAATATTTTCAACAGAAAAGAGTAGATGATCCTAAAGCATATTATGGTTGCAGGAACTGAGGAAAAAAGTCCTTGAATAAAAGAAGAAACTTCCGTAAAGGTTATTTTGCCAATGCATATATATGAAACTGAGCCAGCAAGCTTGTCCTTACCATAAGTTTATTACAATCCTCAAAAAGAAGAAATTGATGTCAGATTAATTCATGCATACCCTCTTCCCTTTCTAAAAAATTTCAAGGCCTCTTCTATGGAACCACATGATAGATTGTGCTTCTTGATCTCAGAGAATGGCAGTGCCTGGATAAGCCCCAGGTCTTAGCACTTTAAGACCCCTGATCTTTGGGGCCACTTGATGGCATCTTTTCACACTATAGTCACATGAAATGGGTTATGGGGCAGTGCAATTGGCAGGAAGATGAGTTTGGCTTATGGATAGAATGTTGGCACTAATAAGAGTTATCAAGAGATGGACCATGATGGTTTTCAAAAAACAACTAATCTGGAGTTTTTCTACCAAACACTAATCTAGGTAGTGTTGTGAAGGGATATTGGAAGTATAACTAGAGTACCTAAGTAAGGGAGATGATCCTGGATAATATGAGGGGACGTGACAGAAGCGAGCTAGTTCCAGGGAGAAGAAAATCCTTCTCAGTCCAGTCAGCTCTGACCTCCTTGAGAGCTTCCCTTGCTGTCTGCCTGCCTACCTTAGCCTCCTGACAACTCATGGAGCCATTTCCTGAAATAGGCCTGTAGTCAGACATTCCTTCTAGGTTCTCATTTACTTCCAAACTTTTCCCTCCCTGAAATCATAGTTTCTCCAACCCTCACTTCTGTGTATCTCTGGTGTCTCTGAAGATATAAATATTGTAATTCATTGGTCCATTTTTATTTGTCACAGAACGATCTTTGGTTCTCTAGCATCTGCTGTAGACTCTTCCACCTATAGACAGGCAGTGGAAGAGAAGGAAGGAAAGGTATCCTGCTTAAAATAGGGGTCTGGCATTGTTTTGTATAAATGAGACATAAATACTTATATTTCAACATATGACTTTAATTATAGTCCAAGTACTTCCTGAAGGTTTATAGTAACATTTTTTATAGGAAAATGTGCAATTAATGTAATTCAGGTGCATCAGTTTTTTATTCAAATCTTTACTGGTACATTATGAATATACATCATCATCGCATTCAACATTGAGAGTTTGCACCAGAATATGACATGACTTGATTCTCATTTTTCCCTCCCCCCCACCCACCTTGCCATCCCTAACCCCTAACATTTTAAGCTCAAGAAATGTGGCTCTGCATAACATAATGAGTGTATTTATGTTGGTGTTCAGGTCTTACTTACCTGTAGTCTTTGTTTCAGAATTTTTTTATAGTTTATTACCCCAAACTGGCACAAAGAGCCACTGAACTGATTATAGCCTCCCAAGCACATCCTAAATATTTCTAAAAGAACAATTTACCCCCTAAAGAATATTTCTAGGCAAACAGAAACCTCATTCAAACACAATGGCAGTGTTACATCTAATGATCACTGTATCTGTGTAAGAATATGACATTTATGATTGTTCTTCATAAAGATAGGAGATAAAATTATTTTAGGGAAAAGTTGTAGTTCTAAAATTGTTTAAAATTTGATGTTAGCTTTCAAATTTAACTAAAGATATAAGAATTATTTCAGCTGAGGAAAAAAAGTGAAAAGGTCTTTCAGAAATTCTTTTTGCTGAAATTGTGATTCTAAATAAATAAATAGGCACACTTGCATTGATAACAAGGGCTTGAGCTATTCAGCTTAAAAATAGGCTCACCCCATTAAGATTATTAAACACAGAGGCATATGCTGAAAGAGCTTTTGAAATCGGGCTTCTTGCAAACTGCCATCAAATATTCACAGATAAAATATTTATGTGGAAAGATAAAAGATGGTGAAAATCGAAGGGTCTGACAATAAAGGGATTAGAGCATACTTTTTTTTTTTTGAGACAGGATCTTGCTTTTGTAGTTCAGGCTGGCCCTGAGCTCAGCCTTGAATTCACAGCAATCCTCCTGCCTCTGCCTTCCAAGGGCTGGGATTACAGGCATGAGCCACCATGTCCAGCACTGTTGTATGTGGTTCTGATGGCTGGTGGGTGTGAGTCTCTATGCCCAGCATTGCTGTACATGGTTGCCAGGGATAAAACCTGGGTCCTTGCACTTGCAAGGCAGGTGCCAAAATCATTGAGCTAAATCCCCAGCTCTTAGAGCACAGTTTTGAGAGGAAGTATTTTCAGATAGGCTGAGACAGGAAAACTTGAGTCTCACTGTGATAGCTTCTCATCACTTGTGGCCTGTGGTATTAAGTTAATGGGATGAGGATGGTGTTTAGGTGACAGTGTCTTGACTGTGGTGGAATTTAACTTCTACTCATTTCTGATTCTTCTCAGACTATGGTTGTGCAACTAAGCTTTTCCCTTCTCTAACCCTGGATGGGTGTACAGGGCTCTGTGCAGTCTCTATACTGTTTAACACCATTCAGAATATGTTTGGTTGGACCTCAGGCTGGTGGCTGGAAGGACATCCTACACTCTATTTCTTCTTTTTTTAATTCAAATCTCTATTGGTATATTATGAATACACATTATCATCACATTCAACACTGAGAGTTTGTACTAGAATATGACTATTTCTTATTTCCTTGATACACAGGTCATTATATGAACCATTTTAATTTTTCTGGTCTTACAGCTAATTGTGGTTGAAAAAGAAAGGGATTTACAAGCTTTGCTAGCCTTTGTATTATCTGAATATTTAATGGTAGAATCCAATATTCAAAGGAATTTTGTAGAAAATTCTTATAGATGAATTTCTCATTGAATAGATTTTCAAATACACTGTTAAATAGTAGCTGTCATTCACAGTGGATATTTGCCCTTTCCTTTTCTTGCCAAATCCCTTCAATTCTTCTGACTCTACTTTCTTATAAAATCAAGGGTGGTGATTGAATGATGTGTCTCCTAACTGAGGAGGCAGTATACCTCTTGTGTAGATCACCACACAGAATGATCTCAGGCTTCTACGCTGTGGGAACT
Organism: Petromus typicus; assembly: GCA_004026965.1. Classification (NCBI taxonomy): domain Eukaryota; kingdom Metazoa; phylum Chordata; class Mammalia; order Rodentia; family Petromuridae; genus Petromus; species Petromus typicus. The sequence goes on from PVIR01019663.1 coordinate 16,987, forward strand.
TCCTCCCCCAGACCCTGAAGAGAAATAGAAGCTGGATCCAGGGAGGTTGTGGGTAGACATTTGGTTTCAGAATTCTTAATATGACCTAGAATGACATTATTTTTTATAATAGACAGTAGAGCTTTGAATTATGACTTGATGTATGAATCATATGGGTAATGACTGCAACTTTAGTTTTAACTTACAATTAAAGTCTTGAATAAGGACCCAAATGCTGTTCATTAGTGCTTCCAGATGGTGTCAGATACAGATTGAACCCTGAAAGAGTTCTAGAAGGAACATTATATCATCCTTTCCTGTGTGGGGAAATTGAGGAGTCCTGGGCAGTGTGTCTTTCTAAGGACACTGAGATCTACCTGTGAATAGGAAAGACTTTGAAGGCTGGGTAGAGCATCCTGAGCCTTCAGCTGACCATCTTGAGATACAAACAACTCTTTCATCTTTTTAAGTTTATGAGTACATTTAATATACATTATGCTCACATTTACTATAGAGAATTCATACTTTACATGCTATTTCTCAGTTCTTAATTGTTTCACTGTTCCCTTTCCCTCCATTCTATCCCTCTACTCCTCCTGTTTATGAAAGTTTTGTTTCTACTTTTCTTTCTTTTCTCATATTTTTTCTTTTTCTACTTTTATTTCTTTCCCCCATTCCCCCTTTTCCTTTGAACCCTTTCTTCTTATTTCACAATATCTGTTATACATTTTGGACCTCATTAATGCTTTCGGTTTCTCACACCAGAGAAGCATTTTGGTATTTACATCTGTATTACACTATTTATGTCACTTAAGAATATGGCCTCAATTTGCAACCATTTAGCCATAAATGTCTCTGATTTATCCTTTTTATGGCAGAGTAATACTCCATTTATTATCTAATCTAATAATCTATCTATCTATCTAATCATCAGGTGATGAGCATTTGAATTGTTTCCAAGATTTAGCTATTACACCTGAGCTGCTATAAACATGAGTGCACATATGTTGTTGTGATATGATGTTTTTCATTCTTTTGGGAAGAAAGGAGGGGGATAGCTGGGTCAGTTTTTGCAAATGAATTAAGTTCATAAATCCAGAGTCCACTGCATGAATATATATATATATATATATATATATATATATATATATATATATAAAAGCATGAAAGATAGTGTAGGTTATAAATACACAAAAGTTATTCATAGTTATAATGACTTACTGATAGTTTTTATTGTTTACTAGACAATCAACTGTTGTTGATTGTATGCAAGGATGTATGTATAAATGTAAGGATGCCTCAGTTCCAATTCTCATACTGTGTGTGAATATGTTTAAAATATAGAATTAATAACTATAAAGAGATTGTGCATATTGAAATTTGCTGAATGTTTTCTACTAAAAAAATTAAGGACTATGAAAAATTTCCTTAATCATTTGACAAGGTGATAATGTTGTATGTCAAATGTCTACTTGGCATCACACTTAGTTCCAGAAACAAAATTTTAAATATACAAAGGCTTATTTAAATATACAGAGAAGGTTTAAATTTAAGAGAGCTTGTTATAGTAAGACTTATTCCCAAGAACTATATGGTGAGCATGTTCAAAGTGAGGGGGAGTGTTCTGAATATTTTGAAAAGGGACTAAGAACAATTTGTCTTTTACTGTAATAAGTTTTAAAATTTAAAGTCACCATGTTTTATGGTCTGTCCATATTGATAACATGTTCATGCTAATTCTGTCAGATAAAAACATGAGAGTGAGTCCTCATCCATCTCACTCACCAGATCCAGCACCATGGGATCTGTGGCTCTTCTCCAAAGTCAAAGTGACCTTGAAAGAGAAACATTTTGAATAGAATCAAGACATGTTGGCAGCAATGCAGTGCAGACAATGACACTTGTGAAAGACTTCCAGAGCTGCTTCAGAAATGGCAGGAAAAATGGGATCCTGTGTTTGAAGTAAGAGGAGTGTTTTGAGGAAGCTAAGTGGCCATGTGTCTTTTACCAATAAATGTTTTAAAATCTAAATATCTTGTTCTGCGATTGCATCTTGTAGAGTGAAAATATCTACACCCAATGAGGCAAGGAAGTAGACTGCTGCGCTGTCCTCAATGCCACAACACGGAAAGCTCAGGAGCCCGGAGGCCAATGAGTCCAGATGGGACCGAACGCCACTCAGGTAGGATGACATGTAAGGAAAGTTCCTGGATTCTTTTTCTAATGAACAAAGGACCTTCACCTCTTCCATTAAGATTCTTCCCTCCACCACCTTACAGGGCCACAGGTATAAATGCTCATTAGTGTGCAGCGCTAAATGGTGATGGCCTCCTGTGTGCCTCTCTTCATAATGTAACAGAGAACTAGAAACTTTATGTCAAGCTCTGCTAGCTCAAGCACTAATCAGTAATCATATCCTTTGGAGACACACTGTACTGGTACCTTTAATTCCAATACTACTGATAAGTTTCCTGCTAGCGTTCCCTTACTCAGTACAATATTTAGAAAGATCTTTCCTATCACTTTTCCCCAACAATGGTACACTTGGGCTTAATTATCTCATGTAATTGCTTATTTGTTCAACCCCAGTATGAACACAAAATGATTTTAGAATTGCTAAACCATACCTTTGTGAGAAACCAAGGTACTAATCAGTGCACAGTTAGTGCATAGAGTTCTTTTTGTCTTACATAATTATTTCTTAGGGCTATCATTAGCCATACTTTTTGATGTGCTTAAGATTTGATTCATTGTGGCTCATTTGTTACCATCAATATTCTACATTCAATCTGTCTTCTCCCATCCTGATTGATTTTAATGACTCACATGTTTTATTTGTGAAACCTTAAATAACATTTTAAGAGTCAGAGGTATAGAAAAAGATTCTGAAACTGCTACCATCTTTCTCTATTCTTTCCATTCTTTTACCCCTTTACTGTGCACCTCTGTTCATAATGTAGGGGCAATTTTTAAAGTTTAGATTAGGGAACCGGACCTTGACAAAAGGTAGAAAGGACTGTTTTCAAGATTTAGCTGTTACAAAATGTGCTGCTATAAACACAAGTATACACATGTCACTGTGGTATGGTGCTTTGTATTCTTTCATGAATATGTCCGTCAGGGAAATAAAAGGATCAAATGAAACCCTATAATACCAGATTTTTGAGATTTTATAATACTGATTTATAATACAGATTTTGTAATACTGATTTCCACAGTGGTTGCACCAGTTTACATTCCCACAAATAGTGGAAGAGGGTTCCATTCTCTCTACACCTCCACCATCATTTGTTGTTTGATTTCTTCACTGAAGACATTCTTTCTGGTGTGAGATAGAATCTCAGTGTTATTTTCATCTGCATCTCTCGAGTGACCAACTTGCAAAGAGAAGGGCAGGTACAAGAAAGTTTTGCTGGTGAATTATCTTGACTTCCAAGGGGACAAGGAGGTGCTTCAGGTGAGGGAAAAGAACAACGTGTGGGGTGGAGCAAGGTATATATGTGATAAAAGAGAGTAGTAAAGTGTAAGAAATGAATTGTGAATTTAGGGTGCTGACCTTTGACAATTTTAATAGTTGCATTGCAATATAATTCCACATATAATATTTATATATTAACAATGACATATGAAATATTACACACACAGACTTGTACAATCAGTAGCATTATCTAATATTGGAATATTTTCATTGTTTTAAAAAGAAACCTATCACTCATTAGCATTCACTCTCAATTCTTCTCCCCTCTAGCCTCAGGCAAGCAGTAATCTACTTTCTACTTCTACATTTGCCTATATTGGAAAACTCTCATAAATAGAATCATAAAATCTGTGGTCATGTGTGACTAGCTTTTATCACACACTATTTTCGCAGTTCATCCATACAGAAGATGAATCCCTATGTTAGTTTTGTTAATGCTAAATAATATTCTGTGGTGTTGGGATACCACAGTTTGTTTATCATTTTATGGGTGTGGACACTGGATGTTTCCCTGAAATTATGAATCATATGATTCATCATATTTTGATTCCCATAATTCTCCTCACATTTAGTGCTATGATTCCTATAATTCTCTGAAATTATGAATAGTACTGTCATGAACATTTGTGTATAGATTTTTATGAGGACATTTGTTTTCATTTCCCTCAGGCATATGGCTAATAATAGAATTGATGAGCCATATGAAATATATTATATAACGGCACAATATAAGACTATATATTGACCTTATTTTGTGTAAATCTTCAAAACAGGCCAGCACTTGTTAGCTCAAGATGGTCAGTGGTACAACTGAATCTTTACATATCTAGTTGTTTTAAGTCCAGAGCAAATAAGCAGACTTTTAGCCATTTGGACCCTGACTGCTTGGTACACTCTGCGCAAGTATATCTACCATCTATCTGCCTGAAATATGGTAGATAGACTCTGAGGCTGTGAAAGGCTCAAACTGCTGCTGCGTTGCAGAATCCCCTGTGTAGGGATGAATGGCATCATTTAGACCTGTGGGACCTCTGTCACCCCCTTGGGTGATAGTATTTGGGCCTGTCTTTACAGTCTCCTACTAGGAGTGTCTTCCTCCAGAGCTGCCCTGCCAAAGCACTGCCTCCATAGAGCTTGTGTTCCATCTCTAGATTAGGTCCTTGTTCTTGAGCTCCCTGCACATTGCTTTATGTAGGTAGAGTAACTCTGTGCTTTACATTTTAAAGAAGTGTCAGACTTTCTAAGAGAGTTGCATTGTTTTATAATCCCACCAGCACTGTATGAGTTTTGATTTATCTGTCTTCACCTGTACAGTTCTGGTGCTTGTCTTTTTTATACTAGCCATTCTAGTGGGTGTGAAATGGTTATTTTGTGATTTTGATTTGAGTTCTCTAGTAAGTGATGATATTTATTATCTTTTAATTTGCTTGTAAAGCATTTGTTTATTTTCTTTGGAGAAATGTCTATTCATCTTCTTTGTTCATTTTAACTTAATGTTTATATCTCTTTATTATGGATTTTAAGTGCTTTATATATATTCTCTATACAAGCATCTTACCAAATGTATTTTCCACAATTTTTTTTCTCTCATCTTTAAAAAAATTGAATTATTTTGGCACTGAGGATTAAGCCCAGGGTCTTCTCACTGAATTATACCCTCAGCCCACTCCCTTTGTTTTTGGAGAAAAGTTCTCAATAATTTATCCAGGCTGGGCTCTAACTTGCAATCCACCTGCCTCAGCCTCCCAGAGTGATAGGATTTCAGTAATGCATTATACCTCAGACTTCGCTTTATTGATAATGTTCTTTGCAGCATTAGATTTTTAATTTTGAGGATGTCTATCTTATTTGTTTTTCTTTTCTTTTTAGTTTTTTCTTGTTTGATGTCTTATCTCAAAAATATTGCCTAAGTTTAGGTCAAGTTGACTTATTTATAATTTTTTCTGCTCACATTTAGTGCTGTGAACCACTTTGTGTAAATTTTTGGGTATGATGTGTAGTAGAACTTCAAATTTGTTCTTTTTAATATGGGGACCTAGTTTCTCTAGTCACATTTTTCAGAAGAAAAAAGCCACCATTATGTCTTCGGTGAATTATCTGGCCAACTTTGTTGAAATCAATTGACCACAAATAAAGTTTATGTCTGTCTGACATATATCTATTCTTCTGCCATTGCCATCATATTTGTTTATTGTATCTTTGTAGTAAATTATTGTATACTTATAGAAGTTGTGAGTTTTAAAATTTTATTCTTTTGAGGTAATTTGTCTTTTCTGATTCACATTCAAATTCATATTAATCTTAGGATTAGTATATTTATGTCTATATATGAAAAAAGTAGCTATAATATTGCTAGCAGTTTCTTTTTGACTCTTGATCAAGAGGTAGTTGGCTATATTAATAGGACAAAGGTTAGTTGTTGCTGTTGTTGTTGTTCTGAGACAGGGTTTCACATTTTTGTAGTTCAGCCTGGCCCTGAGCTCAACCTTGAACTCTTAGCAATCCTCCTGCCTCTGCCTCCAGAATGCTGGGATTACAGGCAAGAGCCACCACTTCTGGCACTGTGGCATGTGATTCTGATTGCTGGTGAGCATGAGTCTCCACACCTGACATTATTGTATGTGATTAAAAGGGATCAAACCTGGGTCCATGCAGTTGCAAGACAGGTGCCAGAACCACCGAGCTAAATCCCCACCCCAAGGTTAGTTTTTTAAAACATGTCTTTAGATGATACATAATTCAACCATATAGTAAGTAATCTTGTGCATGATTTTGACTATGGAGACTGTTTCCTCTTTATAATTGAGGAGTTGTACTAAGAGCATGTCTAACAGTTAATTAAATATGATGTTGATGGACTCTCTCATGTAAAAGTCAAATGCCTGCCTTTGGGGATGGTGAAGCCTCCTTTAAAGCTTAGAAAATTGATGTGTAGAGTCCATCAGGCATTAAAATTGATCATGCCGAACTCCTCCCTACCTATCACGAAGTGCATCCAGGCCGAGGGTTTGCCCTGCTCTGACTCAGACCCCTCTAACATGTCGTGTTTTGAATTTGGAAGAAATTACAACTGGGAATTTAAAGACATAGGTCAACTTTATCACAGTGGTCTAAAATCTGTTTTTCAGTGAAAAATGGAGGCCTTTATTCTGTAAGACATTTTTCATCTTCTTGGGAAAAATCTCAACAAAATTATTGTAAAATTAAGGGGCAATGAGATTAGAAAGCTATGTAGCTTGGTGACTTTGCTCCTGAAAACTAATTTGTTTTTAGGCAGCATGAAAATTTACAATGATAAGCTGAGAAGCCTTCAGCATTTGGCATAAGAAAAAAGTTTCTAGAAGAAAACAGTTTCAGGGAGAAAAGTTCCATTAACCTTGGTGGACAATTCAGGAATGCTGAGCCAGAGCAAAAGAAGAAGAGTTTGCCAACAAGAGAAATAAATTACTTTGCTTTGGATTGGAAGACATAGGCTGAATCTCTTTGAAAAGTAAGGGTGATAATGGAGGCAAACTAAAAAAAACATAGATATTCTCACTACCAAGCTACAGAAACCTGTGATTTTGCTGATACTGGAAATTAATAGAAGAGAAGGCAGAGTGAGGAACCCACAAATGAAGACACATTAATCTTCCTGGAGCTTCTGAGGGGAACAGATTCAGAAGCATCAACTCCTGCAGTTCAGTTTAGCTGAGGTCTCTCTTGATGATAACTCTATATGGGCACAAAACATGGGATCAAGGAGAGATTTCTATAGGATGCAGAACTCATAAGCATACAGAAAACCAGAGCAGAAGGCTGGGACAACAGGACAATAATGTTGTGGTTAAGACTGTGGTTGGATTCTTGACTCAGAGAAAAGGGCTAGGCTACAGGAAATGCAAAGTCATATCCGTTGCATGAGAGTTTTGGGGTAACTCTTCTTACAATAGAGCTTTTAAGCAGATTGCTTGGTCATGCAATGCTGGGCACTCAATGGGTCAGGATGAGATAGAAATAGAAGTAATTTAAGTCTACAGGTTGTTCCACAGTATAAATATGTGATCAACCTGGTTCTTCCATTTAACATTTATAGCTGTGTTTTAGAAAGCAAGACATTTTATGTGCTGCTCTGATATAAAACGAGCTATGTATGGGAGTGGGTGTGGGAACTATTCTCAGGAAGCATGACAATTAGTGTTCTCTGGGCATCTTCTTCCACTTAAGTCTAAATACAAAGGTTGTAGACCAAACATGACCATAGTTTTTGCTATCAGGGAATTATTATGCTGGATAATTTATGTTTTCTTCTTTATATTTCTTATTTTCCCAGGGATAGTATATTATTATTACTTTTGGTTATGGCTGACAATAATATGTCTAGAATATGAAGTGGATTGGTTTATCAATTCAAATGATTTTGTCCAGAAGTAGCAGGAGACCATAACTTAAAATAGTTTATTCAATAATAACATAGTTTCTAATAATTATGAAATCTGGAGAGAGCAGTATTGCAGCCTCAGTATTGGTTTATTCAGGAGCCCAGTTGTGTGATCAAGATCCTGAGATCTTTCTTCCTTTCTATTCTCCTACTATGGTGGCCCTTTCCCTTCCAGTAGAAGAAATTCTAACTCCTAGAACCTCAGAGGTGGCTGTGGAGTCTATATTTGGATATAAAGTCATTGTGAATAAATCCAGTAAGAGATGATAAGATCATACTGGAGTGTGCTTGGTCCTTAATCCATATGACTGGTATCTTTAAAAGGAAAGAGGGAGACAAAGGAAGAAGTGGCTATTGTGGAAACAGAGATCACAAGACAAAGGAAGAAGTGGCTATTGTGAAAACAGAGATCACAACGAAGCCTCTGCAAGGTTCTGTCATAGATTCAATGTAAATAGCAGCAGTAGAAGTCATGTAGAACGATTCTCCTCTACAGGTTACAAAGGCATCCCTGTCCTGCTTTAACCTCTAGGAAAGTAAGTTTCAGTTGTCAACCCTTAGCTTGTGCTAATTTGTTACAGCAGCCCTAGGAGATGAGTGCTATGAGTACCTGCGCATTTCTGTGACAGGCAATGTACTTGTTCTTCCTTTGTCAGTAGGTGCAGAAGCTATTTGAACATAGTTGATGAGGTGACTTGACAAAGGGTACAGTTGCCTGAGCTGGAGATCGGTATTAGAGAAGAGTCTCAAATCCGTACCTTGGGGATAAATGCAGTGTATGTCCTCGCAGAGTATGCTGCTCCTTTAAGAGCACAGAAGACCCAAAGAAAGCTCATCTAGGGTACAGTGCCTGTTCCCCAGTTCATGGTCATCCAGAGCTGGGGGAGCGTGAGGTGGATATAGAACCAGTATTATCAAAACAAGGGCTGTAATCTCTGCACATCATATTCTAAGTAATTTTAGACGATATTGAAAGCAAAGATACAAACTCAATTCTCTGAAACCCTGTAAGGTCCCTGTGAGATTCCCAGCTCCTGTTCACCAGAGTGAACAAGGCACACTTGAGCCCTTTGCTTGGCAAGCTTGGGAAAGTGATTTGGAAGATAAACTCCTGTTGCAATGAAAGAATAATGAACTGAAACGTATAAAATGAAGAGTGATTCTGAATTCCCTGAACAATTCTTTTACCATATTTCTGAGAGAAAAAAATGGTGAATTAAAAAACACCTTGAGATTGTTTGTTGAATTATTTATTTCCTTTCAAAAAACATCACTCTGTGTATGATTTTGATGAATATTCTCATAACGTGGAAAAATTACATAATGTCACTTAATAACTGCTGAGTGTTGTTCTCTATTAAATTGTATCTCCAGTCTTCAGAGTTCTAGATGCTATGGAAAGTGGGTTATCTCTGTCCTGCTTTCTTAGCTGTTGTATTGGCAGCATAAACTGAAATATGTTTTTGTTATTAAAATCACAATGACTACTTCATTCCAGTCTTACCAATAGTAGGAAAGGAGAAGATACCCCTTGTCGATCTCTTTAGACCTGATCTTATTAACTAAGCCTCCTTTATTATTTCCTCCTAATTTAGTGGCTTTCTGTAGTTTTGTTTATGTTCTTTAGCATGAATGAAAATAATTTCAGAAGATCATTTCTCCCAGTCTTACCTCTTTGCAATGAGAAATTTAAGCATCTACTTTCAGATCCATGGAATGTTTTACTTCCTCAACTTAGAGGACTTGTCCCATGCAAGTGTGGTGTTGTCACACTGTAATCTCAGCACTTGGGAGGCTGAGACAGCAAGACTGCCATGAGTTTGAGGCCAGCCTGAGCTACATAGTGAGACCCTGTCTCAACAAACCAAATAGGTAAATGAATAAATAAATGAACTGATTAATTAAGAAATAATTACAGTAAATGTTACATTACCAGTAATGTTTTTCAAAACATGCTTGCTTCAAACACATTTATTCCATCATTCTTGCCTTTTTCTGAAGCAGTTCTAGAAGTCTTCTTCCTTGTCCTTTATGAAATGTGATTTAAAAAAAAAAAAAGCAAAACATAGTGAATGCTGCTGCTAAGGGCCACCCAATGGAAAGGCAGGCTCGTAAACCACCTCATTCGCCACACTGCGTGGCTCCTGTCTCCTTCTCAAAGTTAACATGACTAGGAAAAGTATTCAGCACCTCAAGGCAGCCACAATCATGCAACTAAAGACACTCATAAAAGAGAACTTCCAGAACTGCTTCAGAAAATGGTGAGCGGGGGCGGGGATAAGTATGATTTTGGGGGTGGGGTATTTTAAGAGAGACAAACAGCAATTTGTCTGTTTCTGCAATAACTATTTTTACTTCAAACACATTAGTTTTAGACCACACCTCCTGGAAGGGGCTTGGAGATAAAAAATGAGTTAAAAAGAACAAACCGATCAAATATTTGTAAGGCTTCCGGTACCTCTGGTAAGAATGAATGAAAATCCTCTACCATGAATTGGAGAATGCTGTTTATTTCAGCTTTATTGTCTGAGGTGAAAAGAAGAGTAGGGAGCAAGGAGGGGAGAAGGAAGGAGGGAAGTGGAAGAAACATGGAGAGAGAAAGTTTACTAATAGCACATTAATGGGTTCTTGGCCTGCAGAGCAAGATGAATTGAAAGCAGCAGAACATGCCCTGTGGAATTTTACAGTTTACTGAACAGTTCATAAGAAGGCCATAAATATTCATTGTCTTGCTTCTTTGCCTTTTCTTGGCTGTCTGTTTTTATATAAAATAAACTACAAATAATGCTCTTTGGATATTACTGGGGGGGGGAGTGATGAAAAGAGCCCGTTCTTTGGGGGAAGATGGTCTTGTCACTTTCCTATAATATTTTACACATGTTGCTACATTTTCTGGTTCACTAAAAACTTTAACATTTCATTTATGTAAGGAACATATTTATCCTGTTAGAGAATATGCCTATATGCTAAGGTATAGCTTGGAATGGAATACATGAAAAACATATTGGCTTATTTAAGAAAGAATTTAAAACATAAAAGTTGTGAGTGCTGGCCACACACACAAAATAGAAGGGAGTTGAGGAAATGACTTGGGGAGGTGAGACAGGAAATGTAATGGAGGGTGAGGTGCCAGTCTTTTTTTTTTTTTTTTTAATTGAAATCTTTATTGGTACATTACATATACACATCATGACTGCACTCAACAATGAGAATTTGTACCAGTATATGACACAATTTAATTCTCATTTTTTTCCAAAGCCCGACCTACCCTACCACCCCACCCCCTATATACATAAACTTTATTTCCTTTCTTTTTTGTTATAATCTCATTAATTTTCTCCCTTCACCCCATTTTGCTTTGAGTATTTTCTATTTCAAAATATATAACATACAATTCTAGAACTCATTTACATCTTTATTTTCTCATACCAGAGAAAAAATGTGATATTTACACATCTGTGATCTATTTATGTCACTTATGAGGATGCCCTGAAGGTACATCCATTTAAGTATAAATGATTCAAACATAATTTTTATGGCAGAGTAATACTTCATTCTGTAGAAGAACCACAGCATTTTTTTCCAGTCCCAAGCTGATGGACATTTGGGTTGTTTCCAAGATTTAGCAATCACAAACTAAGCTGCTATAAACATAGGTGCACATATGTCACTGTGATATGAATCTTTTAATTCTTTTGTGTATATACCTAGCAGAGTGATGTCTGGGTCAAATGGGACCCCCAGTCCTAGTTTTTTGAGGAATCTCCAGACTGATCTTCACAGGGGTTGTACAACTCTACATGTCCACCAACAGTGGAGAAGGGTTCCTTCTTCTCCGCAGCTTCGCCAACATTTGTTGCTGGCTAATTCTGAAATAGCAGCCATTCTTTGTGGAGTGAGATGAAATCTCAGTGTTGTTTTCATTTGCATCTCTTGAATGACCAGTGATGTTAAGCATTTCTTCATATGCTTCTTAGCTGCTTTTATTTCTCTCTCTGAAAATTATCTGTTCATTTCAGATGCCCATTTTTGAATTGGGTCTTTAAACTTGGGTGGATTGATTTTTTAAAAATTTTTACAGTTGAATGATAACCCCAGTACACCGTACAGGAACTTATGGGATACAATGAAAGCAGTTCTACAAGGGAAATTCATAGCAGTGAATGCCTATATCAGGAAAACAGAGCAAGCTCAAATCAACAATCTAATGCAGAACCTTAAGCTACTAGAAAAAGAGGAACAAGGCAAACTGAGAGCTTATACTAGGGAGGAAATCATAAGGATCAGAGCAGAAATTAATACAGTGGAGACCAAGAGAACAATACAGAAAATCAACAAATCAAAGAGTTGGTTTTTTTTAAAGGATAAATAAAATTGACAGACCTTTAGCCAACCTTCTCAAAAAAGAAAAGAAAAGGCTCAAATCCATGCTACTAGAAATGAAAAAGGGGAAATCACCACTAACCCAGTAGCAATACAGAGAATAATGAACACATTGGAAAATTTGTATTCCAATAAAATGGAAAATGTAGAAGAAATGGATAAATTTCTAGATACATACGAACTTCCAAAGTTGAATGAAGAGGATATAAATATGTTAAACATCCTAATATCAATCTGTGAAATTGAAAATGTAATAAAAAAAACCTACCGACAACAACAACAAAAAAAGCCCTGGGCCTGAAGGCTTCACCACTGAATTCTACAAAACTTGTAGAGAGGAGGTGCCAGTCTTTTTTGCTCCTGTGGCAGGTGAGGTGCTGTCCCTAAAGCAGCCCAACTGGCTTATGCTGGGAAGGACTTTGACCTTGATAGAGGCCTCTCCCTAGGACAACCTTCACCCAGAAAGCAGGTCCTGTGTGATGTGTGCCCCATGCCTCAGGAAGACAGCTGTGAGGTCTTGTCAGCCTCTCTGTGGGTCTTCTGTGGAGCATCAGATAACCTCACACCCGAGTCTACTCTGTCCTTGCAGGGGCACAAGAGCTCAGCCCACTGGAGCTGCACTTTCTGGTTCTCCACAGGCTTTGTCTCAGGGGAGCTGTGCCTGCAACAATAATAAAAGTATTACCAGTAAAAGGAGAACACTCGCGATGTCTCAGAGCCCTAACTGCTACACAGCAACCCCACTTTAGTTCTAAAAGGCAGTATCTATCACACTCATGCTAATGACACCACCAGTAATAGAGTTTTGAGTTTGTACCAGCACCTGATGAAACCATAGAGTTAGACACCAGAAGGACATAGCCCAAGGTTTGGGAAATCTGGAGATGAGTGAAATTTCTAGACAAATACTAAAAGCAAATTGTCTTTTATCTATATATTTTTGTGTTTGACATGACTATTTCTAGTCCCAAGAATGTTGAGGTAGTCAGTGAATCCATGAAATTATATACCTGGTACTAGTATACTAGGTATCTATCTATCTATCTATCTGTCATCTATCATCTGTCATCTTTATGGGAATGGGGATGTAACCTTGGACCTCAATAGCAAATTTTTTACCACTGAGCCACATCCCTGACCCTACTACTGGGTTTATAATAATCTTTTAAAGACTAGTATGAGCAGAGAAGGTAATGCAGAAATTTATGCTTATAATGTGTGGAGTGAATAATACAGGATTTGTTTATTTTTGTGTTTTTCTAGCCATGATGTCATTCAGAAAGTTTTCATCAGCTTGCGCCAAGATAGGCAAAATATCCTAGTGAAGACAGCATTAGTGATGAGCTATTTAGAGTGATCAAAGTTGCAGTATTTGTATTGGGTTTTCTTCCTCACACTTTTAGCAGTGAGTGTACTACACAAGAACAGAGAATTTTAGTGAGTAACATGATTTATTAATGAAAATCTTAGGATATAAAGAGAAATAGGATATAAAGAGAATTTAAGTAATTTATAACTTGGTAGAAGAAAAACTGTGTAACCCAGTAAACAGCGAAGATTATTAGAAAACAGTATGAAATAACTGATATTATGGTTCTATACTGAAAGCATTAATCAAAGAATATAATTTCAAAAAACTCCAAAAGGAGTGAGGTAATCAAAAGAATAGTTATTTCAGTGATTCCCAGACACTTTGGGATGTGAGGACCGGGCTGTACCTCAGTGGACCCCAGTGTCACATGGTAATATGGGGCTTAGGACCTCAGTGGAGAAGGTTTGGTTCATCCACCAACAGTAACCACAACTGATAAAGTGACATTCCTGCTGAGAACAAAGAGACATGGGATGAAGAGAAGACAAATAGCAACTATATATGCTCTAGGCCTAGGTCCAGTTTTAAAAACAAGGCCTTAAGTAGCTCCGTGTATTTTCTCTTTCTGTGGTGTGGATATATCTGCATATGTATTATCTGCTTCCCCCATTTCTTTGTTATCTAATATGTGATGTGTTAGCTATGGATCCTCTTAAATCTGAGAACTCAGGGTGTAGGACAGTGAAGAGGCTGTGATAAGAGCCTGTCATTCAGTGACTATCTAGGTGGTCCCCATTTTGGGGAGTGGGGTCAGCATGTATCTGGCTCTGTGCAGCATAGATGTCTGTGTAATGTGTAGGTGTATGTGTCATGTCAGGTGGAAGGATGATGTGCATGGATGACACATGGACAAGGACGGGCCGAATAAGATTCTGGCTGGGTGACCTTGTGCCTTAGTTGTTTTCCTATCACTGAGACACAATTCCTGACTTGCACAACTTAAGGAGGGGTTAACATAGCTCACAGTCTCAGGAGATTCAATCCAAGGTAAAATGGCACCAGGGTACTAG
>PVIR01019664.1:0-31677 GCA_004026965.1 Petromus typicus
TTTTTTTTTTTATTTTTGGGGGGGTGGTTTCTGAGACAGGGTCTCACTTTGTAGTTCAGGCTGGCCCTGAGCTTACTATGTTACCCCGGTGAGCCTGGAGTTCATAGCAGTCCTCTTGCCTCTGCCTCCTGAATGCTGGGATTACAGGCATGAGCCACCATGCCCAGCATTGTGCTATGTGGTACTGATTGCTGGTGGGTGTGAGTCACCATACCTGGCATTGTTGTATGTGGTTACTGGGGATCCAACCCAGGTCCTTGCGCTTGAGGACAGGTGCCAGAACCACTGAGTAAATCCCCACCTCTATCATTTGGTTTTTATGTTTGAAATTGGTTCTGAAAAATAGAAGGTCTCTTAGCATCTTTGATAGAAGTTATAGGCAGGATTTAAGTTTCTGGAATTTAGAGTCTAAATATTTGGTGAAGTAGTGCCATCGCTAGTTTATAACTTGAAATAGGTAAGAAGACCTTATAAGCAAATCCGGTTAGATATGTAAGTGCTTTATGGGGGAATTGGGAAACTTAAAGTTGCCTTAGGGGAAAATCTTAATGGTTTTGAAACCTCTATGTTAATTTATGTTAAACCTCTATGTTAATTTAGAAAACTAAATGTTTTCTTGGAATATTTCTTATTGTTTCTGGACTAGTAATAAATGAGGCACTTACGATGTGATAAAGGAATACTAGAGGTTCTCTGTTTTGGAAGAAAAGATCCTTGGTTATAGTATTAAGTACTATATGACAATAAGATGCACTAGTAGTACTTAATACAGTAATTTATAAAGTGATTTGAATGAGTTTTGCCTATTTGCTATTTTGTTAAATTCATGGTTGCTACCCTAATCCCATCTCAGGTTTTGGCTCCTGTACTGGCAATGAATTAAAGCAACTTCTAAAAGTAAAATACACTGTACTATACCCCAAGTAGATAATGAAATAGCATTGTGAAAGTACTTTCTCCTACTTCATCTTACATTGCCTTTCAATGCACAACAATGGGAAATTCTTCTGTAACCAGAACAATCCTTTATATATTATCTTTCTTACCCACACTCATTTGGAAAAGCAAAACTAATAATAAGCACAGGAATTCCCTTCCTCATAGACAATTATTTTATTGAGGGTTTTGCAGGTTTTTTTTTTTAATTGTTAAAAGGTATTTCAGTGTTCTTTCCATTTTCTTTAAAGTACAAATCTGATTGGTAGAAAGGATAGGTGCCTATCTGTGCTCTGATCTGTCCATTTGGCGGGCAGATTTTTTCTAAAATATTTAAATTTTAAACACACAAAATAAAATAGTATGAAAAACTGCATACATTCATGATCAAGTTTCTGAAATACCACATGTTTCTTTTTTGTTTGTTTGTTTCATTTATTTGTCTCATCACTTGGGACACATAACTTTTAAATAATGAGGATATTTTACCTTAGTAATTTTCCTTTTTGAAATAATTTCAGACTGGTTGAAAATAGAAAGAATTCCATACACCTAAATTCTATCCATATACATATCATACTACATTTATCACACAATCATTTTCTGAATTCTTTGAGGATAATTCTAACATGATGCTTCTTTGCCTCTAACAACTGACACTACATCCTCTTAAGAGAACAATCCAAGAGAAATAAATGACATTTATATTTATGCACCATATTCTAATGTACCCAACTGTGTCAAATGAATATTAATGGATATGAAAAGCCAGATAAGCCCTAATACAGTAGTAGTACACTACTGTCACAAATAGATTGACTGAACAAAAGATCAGTAATGAAATACTTGAACCAAACTCCTGAAAAAATGGGTTTAATAGATGCCTATAGAGTATTTCACCCCACCAAGTCAGACCATATATTCTTCTCAGCTGCTCATGGATCATTCTCCAAAACAGACCTATGCTGGTTCATAGAACATGTTTAAGTAAATGCAAAGGAATTGAAATTGTCCCCTGTTTAGTATCAGACCATAGTGCCTTGAAATTGGAGCTGAATAGCAAAGGAAATTCCAATATACTCACAGACACATGGAAATTAAACAACACTCTGCTAAATAAATCACAAGTCATAGGATAAATTCAACAGTGTTTACAATTACATGATAACCCCAGTACAACATACAGCAATTTATGGAACACAATGAAAGCAGTTCTATGAATTTCCTTCATAGCAGTGAACACCTACTCCAGGAAAATAGAGCAAGTTCAAATAAACACTCTAATGCTGAAAATCAAGCTACTAGACAAAGAAGAGCAAGACAAAACCAAAAGTTGTACTAGGGAGAAAATTAATAAAGATCAGTGCAAAAATTAATGCAATGGAGGTGAAGAGAGTGACACAAAAAAATCAACAAATTAACAGTTGGTTCTTTGAAAGGATAAAGAAAATAGACCCACCCTTAGCTAACCTTCTCAAAGGGAAGAAAAGCTCAAATCCATGCTACTAGGTATGAAAAGGTGAAATTAGTATTGATCCAGTAGAAGTCCAGAGGATAATAAACACCTACTTTAAAAATTTGTACTACAAAGCCCCTGTGATAAAAACAGCACAGTACTGGCAAAGTAACCAACCTGAGAATCAGTAGAATAGAAGATCTAGAAATAACTCCAGATACACTAAGCCACCTCATGTTTGACGAAGGAGCCAAATATCCTCAATGGAAGAGGGTGCTCTCTTTAACAAATAGTGCTGGGAAAACTGGGCTTTAATTAGCCAAAGACTAAAGCTAGACCTCTTTCACTATGTGCTGTTTAAAAAATGGGAACAAAGCATATGTATATAGGGGCCAGGGGTTGTAGGGTGTGTAGGATATGGGAAAAAATGTCATATATAAAAATGTCATATACTGGTACAAATTTTCAATGTTGACTGTGGTCATAATGTGTATATAAAATGTACCAATAAATAATTCAATTAAAAAGTCCTATTCTTCAGATAATTGAATTTTAGGCAACAAGACAGAGTATATGGGATCGAGTCTTTATGTTTGTTCTGAAATTCTGCCTTTTCATGTCCTGTCACATTGATAACTAAAACACATAATCGTCACAAGAAATAGCTCATATTTTCCTACCTGAGGCATTCACTTGCTTCCCAATTATCTTATTCTCTGTATAAGTACACAGTTGACAGAAGCTTATGGTGGAGAGAAGAGTAGTAGCCACAACTTGAGAATGTATGTGCCTTAAAAGAGCTCAGAGTCATTACTCATTCTTTCGTTTTTTAAAAGTAACTTCTCGCAGCCTTTTTTTTCCCTTCTTCCTCATCCCTGTCCCCCTCTTCCTTCTCTTGCTTTTTTGTTTCTGTGCCATGAAATAATCTCAGGACTTTGACCTTTGAGGCAGATGCCAGAACTACTGAGCTAAATCCCTGGCCCTTTTGTTGTTCTTAGACAACTTTTCTCTGTGTAGTTCAGGTTGGCCTTGAACTCACTGTATAGTAAAGACTGGCCTAGAACTTATGGCGATCCTCTTACATCAACCTCCTGAGTATTGGGATGACAGGCATGGCCATCGATCGTGCTTGCTTTTCCTTTCCCTTCTCAGAATAAACCTTATTCTGCTCTCGACCTCCCATAGTATCTCTCACTTTCTCTAGTAATCCTATTCTATTTGCATTTTGGTGCAAATGACAAATTTTCATTCTTTATGGCTAAGTAATGCTCATGTGTACATATTATTTTCTGTATCCATTCTTCTGTTAATGGGCACCTAGACTGATTTCATATCTTAACTATTGTGAATAGTGCTTCAATAAATAAACATGGAATTATCTCTTTTATATGCTAACTTCATTTTCTTTAGATGTATAACTAGGAATCTCATAGCTGGATTATGTATTAGTTCTGTTTTTAGTTGTTTGAAAAATCCATAATATTTTCCATAATAATAGTACCAATTTGTATTCCCACCAACAATGTTTAAGTATTCCATGATCTTCCCAGTATTTACTATCTTTTTAAAATTTTGGTAAGAGCCATTTTGTCTGAGGTCAGAGAGTATTTTAGCAGTTTTCATTTGCCTTTCCCTGATGGTTAATAATACTGAGGATTTTTCGTATATTTTATTGACTGTTTATATTTCTTTTTTGTTGTTGTTTATTTTGTTATCTTTTGTTTTATTTTTTTGAGACAAGGTCTCACTTTGGAGTTCAGGCTGGCCCTGAGCTCAGCCTCAAACTCACAGCAGTCCTTCTGCCTCTGCCTTCCAAGTGCTGGGATTACAAGCATACCACATGCCCAGCATTGTGGTATGTGGTACTGATTGCTGGTGGGTGTGAGTTGCCACACCTGGCATTGCTGTATATGTTTATGATGTATCCAGCCTGGGCCCTTGCACTTGCAAGACAAGTACCAAAACCACAGAGCTAAATCCTCGGTCTTGTTTGTATTTCTTTTTAAAAAGTGTTTATTCAGAGCATTTACTCATTATTAAAGTGCATTATTTTTTTAGAAAAGTTTTTTAAATATGTATTCTGAATAATAACCCTTTTTCAGATGAATAGCTGTCAAATATTTTCTCTCATCTTGTTAGCTAAACGAGCCAGACTGGTCTGTACCTCATAATCCTGTTTCCTCAGACTCAGGCCTAGCTGGGATTACTGGCCTGTGCCACTGTGGCTGGCTTTTCATTCCTTTGATTCTTTTACTGTGCAGATGCCTTTAAGTTTGATGTAATACCATTGGACAATTTTGCCTTTTGTTTGCTTTGAGAGACCAATAAAAAAAAATCATTGCCTTGAACACTGTGTATATGTTTTCAACAAGTAGTTTTAGAGTTTGAGGTCTTATAGTAAAGTCTTTGATCCACGTTGAGTTGATCTCCATACAGGTTGAGAATGAGTCATTTCCATGTTCTGCATGTATTTATCCAGTTTCCCCAGAATTGTCTGTGTAAAAGGTTATCTGTTCTCAGTGTATGATTTTGGCACTTTGCTGACAGTTGGCTGTAGATATGTGGCCTTATTTTTGGGTTCACTGTTTTGTTTCATTGGTCTAGGAATTTATTTTTCATGCCATAATTTTGCTGTTTTTGTTATTATGGTTCGGTGTCTTGAAATCTAGTATTCTGATATCCAAGCTTTGCTCTTTTTTCTTCTTAAAGATTGCTTTGGCTGTTGGGAATTTTTATGGTACCATATAAATTTTAGAAGGTTTTTTTTCTCATTCTGTAAAGAATGTTCTTGTCATATTGGTAGAGAATGCATTGAATCTGTATATCACTTTGAGTAGTGTGAGTGTTTCAGCAATATCTTCTGATATATGTACATAAGGAGTCTTTCCACATTATGTCTTATTTCTGCACTACTTTATAATTTTCAGTGTAGATTTATTCTTGATTACATTTATTCCTAGGTGTTTTTTAAGCTATTGTGAATGGGATTGTCATTATGATTTCTTTGAGATCATTTTTGATATGTTGAAAAGAGTGACTTTTGTATCTTGAGGTTTTACTGAAATTATATATCAATTTTAATATCCTTTTACTTGAGTAGGTCTTTCTAAGAATCATGTCATATGCAAACTGGTAAAAAGTGACTTCCTCCTTTTCCATTTCTATGATTTTTATTTCTTTCTGTTACCTAATTTCTGCAGCTAAAATTTTTAGTGACATATTGAATAAAAGCTGTGAGAGGAGACATTTTCCCCTTGTTCTTGATCTTAAAAGACATGCTTTCAATTTTTTTCATTCAGTATGACTATGAGTTTGTCATATACAAACCTTTATTTTTTTATTCAAATCTTTATTGCTACATTTTATATACATATCATCATCTCATTCAACATTGAGAATTTGTACCAGTATATGACATGACTCGATTCTCATTTTTTTCCCACTCCCCTACCCACCCAACAACCCCGTACCCCCTATATACATAAGCTTTGTTTCTTTTATTACTATATGTGGAGCTGCATCTTTCTATACCCAATTTATTCAAGGCTTTTTATTATGAAAGCATGGTGGATTTTATTGATTATTTTCTTCATCTATTGAGGTGATCATATTTTGTCCTTTATTTACATGTTTATTGATTTTTACATGTTGACTCATTCCTGTACACTTGAAATTAAACCAACCTGATCATAGTGTATAAGATTTTTTGATGTGCTGTTGAATTCAATTTACAAGTATTTTATTGAAGAGTTTGGCTTCTATGTCATCACTGTCGCACAGAAGCAATTTCTCAGGACACGACATGATCTTAAAGTCCAACCAAGAACTTTATTATTCAGCTGAGGGCCATCTTTCCATGCAGAAAAATGCAAAGGGGTAACCTGGGGTACAGTATTTAAAGAGCAAATCTATTACCCCCACACACCTGTTACCAGGTGATTTCTATGCAGGAGCTATGAAGTCATTCTGTTTTTAAAGTGCAGAAGCAAGTCATTACAGAAGCCAATAATAATTATTAGATCACTGATTTCTATAGAACAGTGCATTCTAAAAACATCATACAGTCTGCAGCTGTACACATCAGTTGGGTGGACAGTTTCCAGGGAGACAAGTTCTGTGTTTATAGAGAGGTTACAGGATACAAAGTGGAGTTTTTGTTTTGTTTTGTTTTAACAAAATGACTGTTTTTACATCAACTTGGGGCTCATAATCAGGATATTGTTGTACAGTTATCTGTGGAAGACATAGATGATGCAGCCAGAACCCTCATGGTAAGCTCCAGTTCCCCTTCCCCATGAGTCACACAGCAAAAGGATTAACAACAAACAACAACATCAGAACCTTGAGAAGAAGGCTGAGCCCAGGCTCGACTTTTGCTGCTCTGAGCAGCAGCAGCCAAAAACTGCAGCAACAGAAGGGGGAGCAGAGAGGTCATAACCCAAATTCTTTGCACTTTTATCTGGTACCAGGCCTTCACACCAATAATCCTAGCATGCATAAGAAAGGGCAGTTATCCATAATAATTCCTGTCGTTAAAGATCACATAGGGCAGGGCAGACATCCTTAAATCTCAGTAAGTCCCAGTAAGTTTTAAAGCCATGGTCCTAGTGCAGTAATCCTTATAGATTAAGATTCTCCAAGGTGGGGCAGATGTCTACAATAATCCCAGTAGTTGATCCACAGGGCAGAGCAGTGTCCTTAAGTCCAAGAAAGTAAGTCCACTATTGGAGTAGTTGTCTGCAGTTCCCAACAGTTATCTTTTTGTGTGTCCTTGTCAGGTTGTGTGGCAACAGGATAATGATTTTCTCATAGAATGTGTTTGGAAGGGTTCCCTCTCTCTCTGTTCTGTGGAATGTTTTGAAAAACATTGGCATTAGTTCTTTAAAAATCTGGCAATGAAGCTATCAGGTTCTGAAATTTTCTTTGTTGTTGGAATAAATTTTTTTACTGATTCTATCATTATTATTGATCTATTCAGGTGCTTTCTGTCTCAGTTCAATTTTGTTAGATAACATGTATCCTGAAATTTGTCTATTTTAAAAATAGATCTTCTATTTTGTAATAGTATAGTTTTGCAAAACAATCCCTAGTGATCTTTTGAATTTTGTGATACTACTTGTAATGTTTTCTTTTTTATCCTTAATTATATTATTTGGGCTTCCTTTCACACATACTCTGTGCTTAGTCTGGCTAAAGGTTTTTCAGTTTTATTTGTCTTGACAAAAAGGCCAACTCTTTCACTGATACTGTGTTTTCAACTCTATTTCATTTATTTCTGATCATTAATATTTCTTCCCATATACTAATTTTGAGTGTTTTTTCTTGCATCATTAAGTTTGAGATATTTTTCAGTTTTTGATGTCAGCATTCATTTGTTATAAGCTTATCTTGGGTCCTATAGGTTTTAGGTTTTTTTGAGACAGGGTCTCGCTTTGTGGTTCAGGCTGGCCCTGAGCTCAGCCTCAAACTCACATCACAGCAATCCTCCTGCCTCTGCCTCCCAAGTTCTGGGATTACAGGCGTGAGCCACCACGCCCGGCACTGTGGTATGTGGTACTGGTTGCTGCTGGGCATGAGTCTCCATGCCCAGTATGGTATGTGGTTACCAAGGAATCGAACCCGGGCCCTTGCGCTTGCAAGACAGGCGCCGGAACCACTGAGCTAACTCCCCGGCCCGAGTCCTATAGGTTTTAATATATTGTATTTCCATTTTATTTCAAGACAATTTTAGTTTATTTTGTGACTTTCTCAGTGACCTATAATTTCTTGAAAAGTATGTTTTTCACTTGCCATGTTTTTGGATATTTTCTGAAATTTTTCTTGTTTTTGATTTCAAGATTATTGTAATAAGAAAAGATACAGGATATGATTTCATTTTAAAGAGTTGTTAAGATTTGTTCTTTGTAGCTCAATGTCATCATGCTTGCCTTTCAAGAGCAAGGCCCTGAGTTCAGTCTTTAGTACTACAAAAGAAAAAAGATTGGTTTTTTTGTGGCCTAATATATGATATGTTCTGTATAAGATTCAGTATATTCTAGAGCTCTTACTGTGTTTTATCTTAAACTCTATAATTTCAGAAGTAAGTATAACTGTGCTGATTGTTTTTAGATTCTGAAGTTTGGAATTGTGTTTTCTATCCTTTTGTATACTTTAATTTATTTGTGTATTCTTACTGGTAAGGTGAGCTTTTTTGCAGTATAGTGTTGGACCTTGCTCCTTAATCCAGTCAGCCCAGCCATATCTTTTAACTAGATAACTAACACTATTTACTTTCAGAATTGTTAATGAAAATTATGGACTTGAACTTGTCATTTTGTTGATTTTCTTCTACTTGTTTTGCATATGTTTTGTTTCTTTCTCTCTTACTCATTTTTGGGACTTATTTACTATATTGATAATTTTTGATTCTTTTCCTAGTTTTCATTTGCACGTCTACTCTTAGTAGCATTTATATTGTAAGACTATCAGAATGGTAGCTTTCTTTTTTTATTTCTGCATAAAGTATTCTTTCAAGCACTTTTTGTAAGTCTTAGCTGGTGTTCATAAATTCTCTGTTTTTTGCTTATCTTGAAAGGTCTTTATTTCACCTTTGATTCTGAAAAATAACCTTTGTGGCTATAGTAATTTTGGTTGACATTTGTTATTATCATTATTATTTGAACCTAAAATACATGCACTCTGGCCTAGAGTTTCCATAGAGAAATCTGTTATTAATCTAATGGGGTTATCCTAAAGTATGATTTTGTTTATGTCTTTTGTAGATTATACAGTTTGTCTTACATTTTTACAGTTTGGCTTTAACATGTAATGGTAAAAATATTTTCTTGTATTTAAAATTCTATAGGCCTTTTCTAACATCAGGAAAGTTTATTATTATTTCATTGACTATGTTTCTATGCTCCCTTCTTCCCTTTTCCTGTAAGTATGTGGATGAAGATGGGCATTAGACTTTTTAATGGTATCACAAAGATTTTGTGTGCTATTGATATTGTGTCTTTATTTCAATCTGAATGTGATATTTTGGAAGATATCTTTAAGCTGCAATACTCTTCTTCTGCTTGATCTAGTCTAGTCTAGTTATTGAGGCTTTAATTATCAGTATTTTCTTGAATATATTGAAATTTTTTTTTTTTTTTTTTTTAGGTTTTTTGAGACAGGGTCTGGCTTTGTGGTTCAGGCTGGCCCTGAGCTCAGCCTCCAACTCACATCACAGCAATCCTCCTGCCTCTGCCTCCCGAATGCTGGGATTACAGGCGTGAGCCACCACACCCGGCACTGTGTGGTGTGGTACTGGTTGCTGCTGGGTGTGGGTCTCCACACCCAGTATTGTTATGTGGTTACCGGGGAATCAAACCCGGGTCCTTGCGCTTGTGAGACAGGCGCCGGAACCACTGAGCTAACTCCCCGGCCCTATATTGAAATTTTTAATCGATCTTTTTTTTTGAATTCTCATTATGGCATTTTATTAAATGAAATACAGGAGGATCTATAATGTCTCTCAAGTGTAGCATGGTTTCTCTTGCAAATATTTGTGCTAGTAGCATTGATGGAATTGAAAGAGATCTTTAAATAATACAGTTTTCTCCTATTTTGTAGATGATTAAATTGAGAAGTTAATATATCCAGTATAGATAGTGACAGAGCATGGACCCTAAAATTAATCTTGTGGCCCCTAGCATGATATTCTTCCATGTTGTTTCATAACATTTTTTTTCTTTTAAATGTAGTTTTTACTTTACCTCATAGCCAAAATATTTTTCTCTGACTAATAATTCCTATATGTTGTATAATAATTAGAAAGAGCTCTAGGTTTAGAGAAGTTTGCTTGATAACCTGTGTAGACAAACAGATTCAACAAAGGAGGCATTTATTTCTTTCAGGCATGATATAAATTAAAGTGCATTATGTTGAGATGTTAAATAGTTTAAGGGAAAAAGGTAGTATAGCCAGGAATAAAAGTTATACTTAATAGGAAAGTTTAAGTTACTCTGTTAAGGAAGAAACAAAGAATGAAAGTGATGACAGGAAAAAATACTGGGAATGAACAGAATGCCAAATCTCAGATCTTTTTTTAAAAAGATAATTCTTTATGGGTATATTTTATATATACGTCACAGTTGCACTCAACAGTGGGAATTTGTACCAGTATATGGCATGAGTTAATTCTAATTTTTACCCATTTTCCTACCCACACTATCACCACCACCCCTGTATACATATGCTTTGTTTTTATTTTTTTATAAGATTATATTTTCTTTCCCCTCATTACTTTCCCATGCCCCTTTCCTTTTTTTTTTTTAATTGAAATCTTTATTGGTACATTACATATACCCATCATGACTGCACTCCATGATGGGGATTTGTACCAGTGGAAGACACAACTTAATTCTCATTTTTCCCATAGCCCTACCCACCCTACCACCCCCTATATACATACAATTTGTTTCCTTTCTTTTTTGTTATAATCTCATTATTTTTCCCCCTTCACCCTATTTTACTTTGAGCATTTTCTATTTCACAATGTATAACATACAATTCTAGGACTCATTTACATCTTTATTTTCTCATACCAGAGAAAAGATGTGATATTTACACATCCGTGACCTATTTATTTCACTTATGAGGATATCGTCAAGGTATGTCCATTTAAGTAGAAATGATTCAAACTTATCATTTTTTATGGCAGAGTAATACTCCATTCTGTAGAAAAACCACAGCATTTTTATCCAGTCTCCAGTTGATGGACATTTGGGTTGTTTCCAAGATGTAGCAATCACAAAGTGAGCTGCTATAAACTTGGGTGCACATATGTCACTGTGATATGAGTCCTTTAATTCTTTTGTGTATATACCTAGCAGGGTGATGGCCGGGTCAAATGGGACCTCCAATCCTAGTTTTTGAGGAATCTCCAAACTGATCTTCACAGGGGTTGTACTAGTCTACCATCCCACCAACAGTGGAGAAGGGTTCCTTCTTCTCCACAGCCTTGCCAGCATTTGCTGCTGGCTAAATCTGAAATGGCAGCCATTCTATGTGGAGTGAGATGAAATCTCAGTGTTGTTTTCATCTGCATCTCTTAAATGACTACTGATGTTCAGCATTTCTTCATGTGCTTCTTAGCTGCTCTGACTTCTTCCTTGGCAAAATATCTGCTCATTTCAGATGCCCATTTTTGAACTGGGTCTTTAAATTTGGGTGGGCTGATTTTTTTGAGCTCTTTATATGTTCTAGATAGTAACCCTTTGTCTGAGGAACAGCTGGTAAAGATTTTTTCCCACATTGTTTGTTGCCTTTTTGCTCTGTTGGTGGTTTCCTTTGCTGTGCAGAAGCTTTTTAAAAGAATGAGGTCCCATTTGTTGATTTCTTCAGCCAATTCCTGTGCTATAGAGGTTTTGTTCATAAAGCCTTTCCCTAAGCCAGTGTCTTTGAGAGTTTTACCTAACCTGTTTAGCAACAGGTTTAGAGTGTCTGTTTTAATATTTAGGTCTCTTATCCACTTTGATTTTAGTTTGGTACACGGTGAAAGAGTTAGATATAGTTTTAGTCTTTGCCCCTGCCCCTTTCCCTTTGAATATTTTCTATTTCACAAAATCTGTCATCCATTCTAGAAGTCATCTACATCTTCAGATTCTCATACCAGAGAAAAGATATGGTATTTACATGTCTGTGACCTGTTTCACTTATAAGTGTGTCCTCAAGGTATGTCCATTGGAATATAAATGATTCAGACTTATTATTTATGGCAGAGTAATAATACATTTTATAAAAAACCCCCACCTTTTCTTTATCTATTCTCTTGTTGATGGGCATTTGTGTTGTTTCCAAGATGTAGCTATCACAAACTGAGCTGCTATGAACATGGGTGCACATATGTCACTGTGATATGATTCTTTTAAGTCTTTCATGTATATTCCAAGCAGGGGAGTAGCAGTATGAAATGCAAATCTTAGATCTTGCAAAGATCTAAAATGATGAGACTGTGTTCATTTCAGTACATAGTGAGAGATATGGGTATAGATGTGATCTTCTACATGTGGATAGCCAGCATTTGTTAAAGAGGTTATCACTTAACTGGTGTTGGCTTACAGTCTTTGCAATATTTCAGGTGACAGTGAAGCCTTGACCTAAAATTTGAGAAATAGGTGAATACTTTATTTTTCTAGAAATGCTAAAATTTAATATTTCATTTGTCTGTCACTATTTATGAGCAATTTTTCACTATTACATTTTAAAGACATTTTCTACAGCTTTAATCACCAAGCAATAATGAAAAATCCTTTAAGAATATATTGTTATTACTTCTTGAAAATTAAATTCTGGTGGAATTTTGTTGTCATGGCTACAGTAGAAATTATTAACATGAACTTTATTTCTAAAAGAATTCTAACAGTAATAACTTGTATACTATTATATAAACTTTAGGATCTATGAGTATTTTTATATTAGAAGTAAGAAAACAGGTTATATTTCAAAATAATGAAAAATATTTTGTATCCCTATTTCGTATTCTAGAAAGTATATTCAATTATACTAAATAAAACCTTTGTTTTAAAATTTTTAACAAATTCTACAATCTTCAAATTCACAACCAGAAGTGTGAGAACTTCCTGCTAATTTTATTGGTAATTTGTTTTGCTACAATAGATGGCACTTCTATTTCTGTTTATTTACCTGGAGCCTATACAACTTCATTCTTTTATGTCTAAATTTTTTTAATATTTTAAGATTTTTGGTATTTATGCATTTTATATTTTATGTCTAGTGAATTACTGTGAATCTATACAATGAAATTTAATGATATATATGTCTTATTATTGATTTGAGAAGAAATGATAATAGATTTTGTTATTTAATGTTTTTAATTTTTTTACTGTTGTTTATAATCATTTTTATTTTTATCTGATTTTACATAACATGCTTACTTATATTATCTGCTAAATTTTACCAGCTGCCCTTCTAAAACATATTCATATAATCATATTTTAAATTCTGTAATTTGTTGATTTAATAATAATGTTATGATATATTCTCATGCTACTCTATTCTGTATTATTTTAAATGAGATTAGGAAGTCAAAATTTTTGTTTTAATCCAACCGTGAGATACTATAAAATTTTTATTTTCCTTTCCATGCAAGACAAAAATGCTAGTGATCTTCTTTAATTTTATATAGAGAAATCATTTATATTTTCTGAAAATGCTGGGTCAATTTAAATACTGTCTGGGGAAGTACATTATTAAGTAAAGCAATCAGTCAGGATTACAAGCTCCTTAGAGACTAAAGATTACATTCATAAATTAGTGAAAAATACTGTATTAACTTTTCTGTGACTTACCAAGATTTATTTTGGAAACGGAAGTTTCTGTACTTTGAAAGCTGGGGCCCTGTGAATTCAAAATTTAAATTAAGGCAATGAAAAGAATGAGATAAATTAATAACACAGTAACTTCATAAATTAATGTGACATCTATACTTATATTTCTAGAACAAACTTTATTTGGCCATGATTTATCATTGGATCCAGTAACAGATTTGATTTAGTAGTATTTTATATAGTATTTTGTACCTCTGTTCATGTCTTTTTTGCTTTATAATCTCCACCCCCTTTTTGCTCCTTTACCTAGGAAACAACTGGTTAACTTTTTTTTTGTCACTATGAATTGTCTAATCTCATTTAAGTATACCTCTCTCACATTCTCTTTCTCTCTAATACATATTTATATTAAAAGATGATATGGGCAATTGAAGGAAGAGTTTGGTATTTAATTAGTGATAAGAACAATACAAAGCAAATAAAATTTTAAAAATGTATCCTCAGAATAAAAACATTTGTGTGGTGAAATAAGAGTAATAATAATAAAATATGAGCAAGAAAAAACAAGCATTACATGAGATAAAAGTATTCTCTATTTTTTGAAATGGAGTCTTGCTATGTAGCCCAGGCTATGTTGCTATGTAGTCCATCTCAGTGTTACTTTTTGGTATCACAATATGAAAAATTGTACAGGAACTGGTTATTTCTGTCACCATGATGGCACTCCTTGGTGTCATATCTCTGTTGTATTCATCTTAATGTATTCCTTCTTTCAAGAGAGGAGAAAGGTATTCAGCAATACTTGGAATAATCTAAGACAACATCAAATTTTGGGAATAACTGTGGATATACACATATAGCCATAAGGAGCTCAAAGGTCAAGCGATTTGACTGTGGTTGGATACAGCTATTGTTGAAATCGAGGAAACTTTTCCATCAATGAAGGTTGTCAGAGAGTTCCAGAAGTGGTTTTTTTTTTTTTTTGCTTGCCAAAGTAGCAACATATGTTTTATCCATAAGGATGTCCATTATTATTGAGAAATAAGTCAGACATTATTCTCAACTTACATGCATTCATAAGTGAATTGACGAATTTTGAGATTTTGCAATTCACCTCTATTTTCTAGAGTCAAGATCAGGAATGATTCTGATTACTTCACACTTTCTTTGAATAACATGTAACATTCATATATCAAAAAAATAAACAAACTGCTATCAGAAAAAGCAAGTATTAAATAATTATAACTATTTACATATGAAACTTTTACCTAGAAAAAATTTTAAACAAAATAAACTTTTTCCATATTGGCAGTGTATTTCCTGTTACTTACAGGAAATGTTAATTTTTTTCTATACCTTATAGTTTCCAGTAGTTACTTTTGTATTATTAGGTGACGTCTGATGCAGTGCTTTAAAGTGTGGTCTGTCATATGAGAAACTGTAGAACTCAGTCTACAGTTATCTGGCTTCCAGGCTGAAGTGGCAGAAGGGCACAGAGGAGGGAAGCCGCCCAACCTTTCTGTGTTAGCCAGAAAGCAGAGAAAGGTTGGGGTTGAGTGTAGTTTCTCCCAAAAGCATGTCACTAGTGATTCATCTTCTAATAGCACATTGATCTATGAACTCATGCATGGTGAGTTATCAGAGGTATTTGAATATGGTAACTATGTGGCTAAATCACACATAGCAGAAGTTCTGTAGTCTCTAATTTCATATTCTTTCGTTTTCCAAGATGATGAGTAATATGAGAGAACACTTCTCATAAATTACCTTGGGGCCTAGTAAATATTTACCTCCTTTTAGAAATGAATGATTAGAATTTGTGTTAGGATGAGAGTTAGGCTGTTGTTAACAAACCATAACAGTAGTTTAAACAAGTGGGAATTTGTTTCTCATGAGTTTGGCTAAGCATAACCAATTAAGAACTGCTTTAATGTTCCTATATTATTAAGAATACGTTATCTTGTTTCTTTGGCATCATTTACATATATTAATCAGTGTTCCTGTTGCTGGGAAAAATACCTGATACATAAAATTTAAAGAAGTAAAGGTAATTGGTTCACAGTTTTGAGAGAACTCAGTCTACAGTTATCTGGCTTCCAGGCTGAAATGGCAGAAGGGCACAGAGGAGGGAAGCTGCCCAACCTACGTTAGCCAGAAAGCAGAGAAAGATTCAGGTTGACAGTAGTTTCTTCCAAA
The DNA here is from genome assembly GCA_004026965.1 of Petromus typicus. NCBI lineage: Eukaryota > Metazoa > Chordata > Mammalia > Rodentia > Petromuridae > Petromus > Petromus typicus. The sequence continues at coordinate 15,904 of PVIR01019664.1, forward strand.
AGCATATCACTAGTGATTCATCTTCTAAATAGCACATTGATCTATGAACTCATTAATGGTGAGAATACTGCCCCTCTGATCCAATCACTCTGAAACTCCAACCTCTAAACACATGAAATTTGTGGAGGTATTTTACATATAAACCATAAAATTCTGCCCTTAACCCTCAAAGGTTCATGACAGTCTCATTGTGGAAAATGCATGTGGTTCATTTTCAACAACTGCCAATCCTCACATTTCCAGTATTGCTCAAAAAAGTCCAAACTGAAAATTTCCTAAGTCTCAAGGCAAAGTATTAGTTGTGAGCCAGTATGAAAGTAAAAAGATGTTAAAGACTTGCCTTAATCAATGGCATAGGATAAATATTTCCATTGCAAATGAGAGGAATAGTAGAATAGAAGCAAACAGGAACACAGGAAGACAAAAACCAAGTGGTGCAAACATAATAGTTCAATGAACAGCGTCTGAAGCACATGAAAATGTGAGCTTCAGGGGTGTTGGCAGCCCCTGCATGGGTATGGTACTCAGTGCACAGTACTTGTGTCCAGCATGGGCTGTTTGGGCTTGCTTTGCTTATTCGCTGTGGCTTTCTTTGGCAGGTGTTCTGTGTTCCTGGCATCTCTCAATCTTTTCTTCGGTGTCTGCTTCACCTTCAGCTTCACTCTCACAGCTTCATGTGTCACTCTTTCATAGACTCATCACCTGGCCTTCCAGCCCTTCCTTTAAAATCTGGGTGGAATCCTCCATGACTCTTACACTTTGGGTCTGTTTCCTTGACAGTACTATGCTGTTTCTATTCCAGTAGTTTGCAGTTTTAAGTTGGGGATTGTGATACCCTCTGTGATGCCTTGTTCTTCTTGTCTAAAATTGCTTTTTCTATTCTAGGTCTTTTCTGGTTCTAGATGAATTTTTGTATTGCTTTACCTAGTTCTGTGAAATATGCTGTTGGAATTTCAACTGAGGTTGCATTAAATCAACATAGCAGTTTTAGAAGTATGGCCATTTTCACTATATTGGTTCCTTCTACCAAGGAGCAAGGGATTGCCTTTCCATTATTCTGATACTTTCTTTGATTTTTTTTTTTTTTTTAGAGTGCTATAATTTTGAGTAGAAGGCTTTTACTTCTCTCAATAGACTGATTTCTAGGAACTTTTTTTTTTTTGGATGCTGTTGTGAAGGAATTATTTCCTCCATTTCCTTCTCAGTGAGTATATTCAGAAGGCTGTTGATTTTGGGTGTTTGCCTTGTATCTTGCTGCTCTACTAAATCTGGTTATTAAGTCTAGAAGCTTTTTGGTGGAGTTTTTGAGGTGTTCTATATTGAGTCATGTTACCCACAAATAATGACAATTTAACTTCTTTTCATATTAGTCTTTTTATTTTTTTTTCTTGTGTTACTGCTGTTGCTAATGTTTCCATATTGAACTATATCAAATAGGTGGGGCGATAGTGGGAAATCTTATTCCTGATTTTAATATGTAAAATTTCAGTTGTTGACCATTTAGTCTGATGCTGGCTATTGGGTTTCCGTAGATGGCTTTATTAGTTTCAGATAAATACCATCTATCTCAATTTTCTGTTTTTATCATAAAGTTCATTACAAAATGTGATCATAGCGTGAACTTTTGTTTTTTCCTTAGCATGCCCATGTTTTTGCATCTGTTAGTAGTTTCTGTTTTTCAGTTGCAGAAGAGTACTTTATCGTATGACTGTACAACAATTTTTTAAAAATTCATTGAGTGGTACTTGGATGATACTCAGTTTTTTATTGTTATAAATAAAGCTGAATAAGTATAATTAAGGAAATCATTTTTGTATACTTTTGCTTTTAGTGTTCCTGGGTACACACATAGGAATGCAATTACTAGGTTAGCTATATTTTTAGTTTCATAGGAAATTGCAAGACATTTTCCGAAGTGATTTTTTGTAAAATGACATGTTTTGTGTTCTCACTAAGAACATATGAAAGTTTAAGTTAGTTCATATCCTTGTTAGAATTTAGTTTTTAAAGTTTTAAAGACATAACTTTAGTCGTCTAGTGGCTTTGTTGTGATTTAATTTTTTACTTTCCTGATGACTATTTGCATTATTTGCTCTCTTTCAGACAGTTCGACATGGTTTTCCTTACCAGCCCACAGCTTTAGCCTTTGATCCAGTTCAGAAGATTTTGGCTATTGGGACAAGAACAGGTGCTATACGAATGTATCCTTAATGTTTTATTCATTATTCCCCACATTAATACTAACTAAATTTCTTTAAACATTCAGGTAAGTGAAATATTTATGATCAAGTAAAGTATATTGTTTCTTTAGAAATGAGTAACTATTGTAAAAATGTATAGTATAATATTTACTGGCATAGGGTTAATTTGATATGTCTTTGAGATAAATATGGATGTCTCTAGTTTTTATTATTGGTTGGTTGTTATTTTTCATGATAAATCTGGCTAGAAGTATATTAATTGTACAGATCCCCCACAAATGTACAGATGCTTAAGTCTGTTATAGAAAAATATGTAGTATTTTCATGTAACACACACATTCCCATATTGACTTTTATCTCGATGGCTTATAGTACTTCGTGGAAATACTATGTAAATTATTATTATATTTTCAAGTAATAAGGACAGGAAAAAGGCCTGTATGTGTTCACTGAAGAAAGATTTTCTTTTCCAAATATTTTCAATCCATGGTTGGTTGAATCTGTATATGAGCTTCATGAATATGGAAGTCTGACTCTGTATCATTCCTTTTTTCCTGCTGAGTACTCTGTTAGTCAGCATTCCTATGACAAAATACCTGACATAAACAACTTAGAAGAAAAAAAGATTTATTTTAGCTCATGGTTTCAGAAATTTTATTCTATGTTTAGCTGATTCTTTTGGTATGGGCATGAGGAAAGGCAGAACATCTTGTGGGGAGGGATGGTGGAAGAAATCTGCTTATTTCAGCCAGAAATAAGAAAAAGTAAAAGAGCTAAAGAAGAAAGAACTAGGAACAAAATATGCCCTTCAAATCTATGCCCCTGGTAACTTGCTCCATATAAGTAAGCTCCTTGTCTTTATAAGCCAGTGCAGCCAATGAACTCATTAATAGACTAATTTAATTAAATTAGAGCCCTTGTGGTCCAGTCACTTCTCTAAGACTCATCAACTGGCAAATAAGCCATTAGTGCATGAAGTTTGGGGACATTTCAAACCTAAGCTAAGATATTCCATGATATGAATATATCACAGTTTAAACACTTGAGTTATTTCTAGGTTTTGGCTATTATTAGTAAAACAGTTATATTTTTGAATGTAAATACCCCAGAAGCTCTGCAGACTTACAAGTATGATAAATTTAGAAACACACACCAAAGCATATAATAATCAGACTTCAAAAACAAAGATAAGAGAAAATCCAGAAAACATCTTTAGATTTTAATAAGACCCCAAACTGTGTTCCATAGAAATTGTACTATTTTACACTGCCACCAGCAGTGTACGAATAATCCTGTTCTCTCCGTACTTTCATTGTATTATAGTATTGGTATTCATTCATTTTGATAATTTTGTGGTAAAAATTAATAATTTTTAGTGGTAGCTAATGAACTAACAACTCTATTTGCTATCAATATAGTATCTTCATTGAATTATCTCCTATTTTTCTGCCTTGTTACATTTGAAGGGCTTGCTTTACAGATGTTGAATTTTAAGAGTTCTTGCATATTTTAGAAACTAGTCCTTTATTGGATATATGACTTGCACTAATTTTCTCCTATGTCTTGTTTTTTACCCTCTTAATTTAACAGGGTCTTTAACAGAGACTAGTCTATAAGTATTTCCTTTGCAAATCATGTTTTTTGTTCATTTTTAAAATTGAAATCTTTATTGGTACTGTACATATACACATCATGATTACATTCAACAATGGGAATTTTTACCAGTATATGATACAACTTAATTCTCATTTTTTTCCCATAGCCTTACCACCCTACCACCCCCACCCCCTCTATACATAAATTTTGTTTTCTTTCTTTTTTGTTATACTATCATTATTTTTCCCCCTTCACCCCATTTCACTTTGAGTATTTTCTATTTCACAATATACAACATACATTCTAGAACTCATTTATATCTTTATTTTCTCATACCAGAGAAAAGATGTGATATTTACACATCCGTGACCTATTTATTTCACTTATGAGGATGTCCTCAAGGTACCTGCATTTAAGTATAAATGATTCAAACTTATGATTTTTTATGGCAGAGTAGTACTCCATTGTGTAGAAGAACCACAACTTTTTTATCCAGTCTCCAGTTGATGGACATTTGGGTTGTTTCCAAGATGTAGCAATCACAAACTGAGCTGCTATAAACTTGGGTGCACATATGTCACTGTGCAATGAATCTTTTAATTCTTGTGTGTATATACCTAGCAGAACGATGGCTGGGTCAAATGGGACCTCCAGTCCTAGCTTTTTGAGGAATTTCCAAACTGATCTCCACAGGGATTGCATGAGTCTACAGTCCACAGTGGAGAAGGGTTCCTTCTTCTCTGCAGCCTTGCCAACATTTGTTGCTGTCTAATTCTGAGATAGCAGCCATTCTTTGTGGAATGAGATGAAATCTTAATGTTGTTTTCATCTGCATCTCTCGAATGACTAGTGATGTTGAGCATTTCTTCATATGCTTCTTAGCTGCTTTTATTTCTTCCTCTGAAAAATATCTGTTCATTTCAGATGCCCATTTTTGAATTGGATCTTTAAATTTGGGTGGATTGATTTTTTTAAAGCCCTTTATATATTCTAGATTGTAACCCTTTTTCTGAGAAGTGGCTGATAAAGATTCTTTCCCACATTGTTGGTTGCCCTTTCACTTTGTGGTGGTTCTTTTGCTATGCAGAAACCTTTCAATAGGATGAGATCCCATTTATCAATTTCTTCTACCAGTTCTTGTGCTATGGAGGATTTGTTCATGAAATCTTTCCCCAAGCCAGTGTCTTCAAGAGTTTTACCTAACCTGTTTTGTAGCAGGTTTAGTGTGTCTGTTTTAATACTTAGGTCCCTAATCCACTTAGATTTTATTTTAGTACACGGTGAAAGCGCTAGGTCTAGCTTTAGTCTTGGGCAGGTTAAAGTCCAGTTTTTCCAGCACCATTTGTTAAAGAGACTATCCTTCCTCCACTGAGGGTATTTGGCTCCTTTGTCGAAAAAGAGATAGCTTAGTGTATCTGGAGTTGTTTCTGGATCTTCTAATCTACTCCACTGGTTCTCGGGTCTGTTGCTTCTGAATTATTTTCTCTAGATCTGTGAAATATGCCATTGGGAGTTCAATTGGGATTGCGTTGAGTCTGTATAATAGTTGTGGGAGTATAGCCATTTTGATGATATTAATTCTTTCGACCCAGGAACAAGTTGATGTCTTTCCATTTTCTGGTATCTTCTTCTATCTCCTTTTTCAAAGTGCTGTAATTTTCAGAGTAGAGGTTTTTCCACTTCCTTCGTTAGATTGATTCCTAGATATTTTATTTTTTTTGGCTGCTACCATGAAGGGGATTGATTCCCCAATTTCTTGCTCAGTGAATCTGTTGTTTGTGTATATGAAGGCTAATGGTTTTTGAGCATTAACCTTGTGTCCAGCTACATTACTAAATTTGGTGATTAGGTCTAGCACTCTCTTGGTTGAGTTTTTAGGATCCTCTAGATAGAGTATCATGTCATCAGCAATAATGACAGTTTAACTTCTTCATTTCCTATATTTATTCCTTTTATTTCTTTGTCTTGCCTAATTGCTATGGCTAATGTTTCCAGCACAGTATTGAACAGGAGTGGTGAAAGTGGACATCCTTGTCTTGTACCTAATCTTAGTGGGAAAGGTTTCAGTTTTTGATCATTTAGGGTAATGCTGGCTGTTGGTTTCTCATAAATAGCTTTTATTAGTTTGAGATACAGACCATCTATTCCATTTTTCTGTAGGGTTTTAATGATAAATGGGTGTTGGATTTTGTCAAGTGCTTTTTCCGCATCTATTGAGATGACCATATGGTTTCTATCCTTGAGTCTGTTAATGTAGTGTATTACATTTATTGATTTATGTATGTTGAACCATCCTTGCATCCCTGGGATGAATCCAACTTGGTCAGGGTGTATGATTTTCTTGATGACTCTGTATTCTGTTTGCTAGTATCTTATTGAAGATTTTTGCCTCAGTGTTCATTAGGGAGATTGGCCTATAATTCTCTTTTTTTGTTGGGTCTTTCTCTGCTTTGGGGATCAAGGTAATGGTTGCTTCCAGAAATGAATTTGGGAGTGCTGCTTCCCTTTTGATTTCATTGAAGAGTTTGAGGAGTAGTGGTGTTAACTCTTCTCTAAAAGTTTTGTAGAATTCAGCAGTGAAGCCATCAGGCCCAGGGCATTTTTTGTCAGTGGGTTTTTTTATTACATTTTCAGTTTCACAGATTGATATTGGGGTGTTTAACATTTTTATATCCTCTTCGTTCAACTTTGGAAGTTCGTATTTATCTAGGAATTTATCCATTTCTTCTACATTTTCCATTTTATTGGAATACAAATTTTCAAAGTATGTGTTTATTATTCTCTGTATTTCCTTGGGGTCAGTGGTGATTTCCCCCTTTTCATTTCTAATAGTGTGGATTAGAGCCTTTTCTTCTTTGTTTGAGAAGGTTGGCTAAGGGTCTATCAATTTTATTTATCCTTTCAAAAAAACCAACTCTTTGATTTGTTGATTTTCTGTATCATTCCCTTAGTCTCCATTGCATTAATTTCTGCTCTGATCCTTATGATTTCCTCCCTAGTATGAGCTCTCAGTTTGCCTTGCTCCTCTTTTTCTAGTAGCTTAATGTTCAGCATTAGATTGTTAGTTTGAGCTTGCTCTGTTTTCCTGATATAGGCATTCACTGCTATAAATTTCTCTTGTAAAACTGCTTTCATTGTATCCCGTAAGTTCCTGTACATTGTACTGGGGTTATCATTCAATTGCAGAAACTGTTTAATTTCATTTTTAATTTTTTCTGTGACCCATTGGTTAGTGAGTAGTGTATTGTTCAATTTCCATGTCTTTGTGAAAGTCTTGGGATTATTTTTGCTCTTAATCCCTAGTTTCAAGGCACTATGATCTGAGAGTATACAGGGGACAACTTCAATTCCTTTGCATTTACTTAAACCTGTTCTATGAACTAGCACGTGGTCTGTTTTGAGAATGATCTATGAGCATCTGAGAAGAATGTAAATTCTCACTTAGTGGGGTGAAATACTCTGTAGGCATCTATTAAGTCCATTTGTTGAAGAGTTTGGTTTAGCTGAAGCACTTCTTTATTGATTTTCTGTCTAGTCTATCTATTTGTGACAGTGGGGTATTGAAGTCCCCTACTATTCTTGTATTGCTGCTTATCTGGCTTTTCATGTCCATTAATGTTTGTTTTATCTAGCTGGGTGCACTAGAGTTTGGGGCATAAATATTTAAGACAGTTATTTCTTTCTCTTGGATAGTTCCCTGTACGAGAATATAGTGACCTTCTTTGTCTCTTTTAATCAGTTTTGGTTTAAAATCTATTTTGTCTGCAAATAAGATAGCTACTCCTGCTTTTTTGCAGTTTTTTGTTGCATGGAGAATTGTTTTCCATCCCTTTACTTTCAGTGTGTGGCTTTCTCTCTGGATTAGGTGTGTTTGCTGTATGCAGCAGATTGTAGGATCTTGCTTTTTGATCCATTCTGCCAGTCTGTGTCTCTTAATTGGTGCATTGAGACCATTGACATTAATGGTTATGACGGATATGGACAGATTTAGGGCTGTCATGATTTCCTGTTCTAGGCTCTTTTATTCTTTGATTTTGTTATTTTCCCATCAGTTTCTTGTTTGGCTCAGTGGGATGACGCTGGTGGTTCTCATGGGTTTATAATTTTCCTTTTTTTTTCTTCAGGATATCCTTTAGGATATTTTGTAGTGCCGGTTTTGTATGCATGAAGTTTTTAAGATGTTCTTTGTTGTGAAAGTATTTTATTTCCCCCTCAGTTTTCAGAGATAACTTTGAAGGGAAAATCAGTCTGGGTTGGAATTTGTTGTTTACGATTTGAAACACTTCACTAGGTTCCTTTGCTGGGGTGCCTGTGCGTGGTCCGGTAGGGTGGACCGCCCCTTCCCCCTCTGGGGAGAGGGAAGAAGGGACAGACTGCTCCCAGGTCACTCTTCTTTCTTTGGCCTTAATCGGTATTTTCTTCTGATCCCTTCAATCTAGGTTCCTCTGCTGTCCTTCGCCCCCACCCACTGCTGTTTTCAAGTTTAAGAACAATTTATAGGGAGGCAGTGGTCTCCAGCTTTTACCATTCCACCACCTTTTCCTGTTTACACTTCTTAGAACTCTTTGTCTAATTCTAGATCTTGCTGAATTTCTCCTATTGAAAAAAATGTTATTGTTTAATATTTTATATGGAGCATGGGTTACATTTAAAATTAAAAAAAAATCTTACTGGCTTTTTAAAAAATTTAGTCTGTATTTATATATTTTTATATTACTTTGCAGGATTTTCTTAATGATGAAATATAAATGTTTAGGTAGTATATGTATGTAATTGTCACAATCCACTAATATTAGTGCTTTTCATTTTTATTGATGCATATAAACTTTACCACCACATTTATTCCTGTTACCCCAAAATTTTATTTACCCTAAAAAATTTTTTTCTTGTTTCATAGATACATTGACTACCATGAAATATTGCTACAGTTTTTGCCTGAATTATCAAATATGATTTAAGAAAATAATATTAAGTAGAATACTCTAATATATATGCTATACTTATATTTAAAATTATGTATTTCATATACATAGTAATGAGATTAAACTTGCTATTTCAACAGATGTATATAATGGACACTGATCAAGCCAGGATAATTAACATTTCCCTTTGTTACTTCTTTCTATTTGGAGACTTTGAACTCTTTTTTTCCAGATTTTCATATCATTTATAGTAGGATAACATGAACTCTATACCTGTCTCTGTGTTGTATCAGAATTTATTACTTCTATTTATCAGTATATGTTTGCAGATCATACAGTTTATAGTCATCTTGGGATATGTTACATATACAAACCATTTACTGTTTCTTTTTAATTTCCTTCCACTTCTCTTCCCCTCCCTTCTTCCTTCTCCAGTTCCCACATCTCATTTTTGATCCTTATTGATGTTATTAACTTTAGCTCATGTTATGCTGTACAGTGTTTACATTAATTGAGGTTACTAGATTCCTGTATGTGGCATACTTTTATTCTACTTATTTCCCTTTCTTTTCTTCCCACCTCTTGTACTTTTCCCTTTGACCATGTCTCTGTTTCCTTGTCCCCTGACATTTATCCTTATTATTTTCTTTGCGCTTTGCCTCATTCAAATGAGACATACTACTTGGTATTTAAGCATATGTGTCTGGTTTATTTCATTCTTCATTATATAATGGTACTTGAGTTCATGAACTTAATTTGTTCCATGATTTTGGAAGGTAGCCACATTTGTGTTTGTGTAGGAAAGATGGCTGCAGTTTTATTTGTCACCTAGTGTAAAGTTGGCAAACAACAAAATTTGGTCAAATGCTTTTGTTTGTGAATCATATTGGACCCCTAGAAAACATACACGGGGAAACAGTAGCTTTTAAGATAAATGGTCTTGGGAAAATAGGCTGTCCTCATGTAGAAATTAACTGACACATAGGTTTCATCATGTGCTAAAGTTAAGATAGGAATGGATCAAAGGCTAAATGTTAAAATAGAAACAACTTGCTGGAAGATACAGTAGGTAAAACTCTTGAAAGTTTAGGAATAGACAAGGACTTTCTAAACAGAATCTGTATGCACAGATAATAGTACCAAGAATAAACAGAAGTGATCATATCAAATTAAAAAGTTTCTGCACAGCAAAAGAAACAACTAGTGTGGTGAAGAAACAATGTATAGAATAGGAAACATTTTTTTTTTTGCCAGCTACTCAAACAGAAGCTTTATATTTCGAATACGTAGTGAATTCAAAAAAATTAGATCCCCAAAATAAAAGACTCATTCAAAACATGGGAAGTGACGTAGAGAAGTACAAATGCCCAGTAAATAAAAAAATGAAGAAATGGTCCATAGCACTGGCCTGTAGAAGTATGCCATCTTATCCCAGAAAGAATAGCCATTATCAAGAAATAATAATAAATGCTGGTGAGTCTGGGGAAATAAAGAAAAATTTCTACATTGTGGAAATGTGAAATAGTACAAACACTATTGACTGAGCATAGAGATCTAATACTAGAAATTTCATTCTTCTTGGCTTCTTCCCAAAAGAATTTAAGGCATCATAGTACAGGCATATAGACAAATTCGTGTTTATAGCAATACAACTTGAAAGCAGCCTACATGTACATGAACAGATGAATGAATAATGAAATTATAGCATTGAAACATGGTGAATTATTACTGTGACAGAAGATAAAGAGGTCATTTGCAAGAAAATGGTTACACCTTAAGCCTATAATATAGTAGTAAGTAAAATAAATCACTCATACATGCTTTAGTGTTGCATAGTTTTTCCTCTATGAGAAACCAAGTTATAAATAGTAAAATAAGAGATGTAAATATTCTGTACTGTAAATATGTATAAATAAAAAGTATTTGGTTAATTAAATTTCATCTTCAGAGACATTTTACTCTTACTACATATATTGTTAAATTTAGTTATTAGGTATTTGTTTTACATTTTTATATTGCATATTAGTTTTACAAAATGAGTTAAATACATCTACAAAAGCGTAGTTACAGACAAACATGATGTAATAATTTCCTTAAAAATTCTCAAAATGTTAAATTTGCAGAAAGCTTCAAACAACTTTATTGTTTGTAATTGCTGAACTTTTCTTTTAAAATTTTATTACATTAAAATTAAAACCAATAGCAGATTTTTACAAATGAATACACATACCAATGATTGTTGAGAATACATTTTGTGTCATTACTATACCTTAATATACAATATAAACAATTTCAAAATATACCAATTAGGACTGGGGATTTAGCTCTGTAACACCCACCTGTCTTGTGAGCACAGGACCCAAGTTTGATCCCTGGTACCAAAAAAAAAAACCTGTTAACTTTATCACATCTATTCTCTATCTGTTCCCATTTACAAAGACTCTGTTTCTGTTTTTGTCTACTTTTCTGATTTTTCCCTTCCATTTTTTCCTCCCCTCTTCTCCCTGGCTCCCTTTCTTCCTTAAAAATTTTCTTTTTATTTCACAATACCCATTACACGTTATGATTCTCACACTTTCAGTTTCTTTCACCAAAGAGATTATTCAGTATTGACATATGTGCGTCCCATTTATTTTATTTAAGTGGTTCTGGAGGACCTCAATACTCCACTGTTACAAATAGACAGATTGACTAGACAAAAAAAAAAAAAAAAGAAAATCAACAATGAAATGCTAGAATTGAACCAAACTTTTGATCAAATGGACTTAATAGATGTCTGTAGTGTTCAACTCCATGAACTCAGAATAAACATTCTCCTCAGCTGTACAAAGTTGTATAAGACAGGAAATTATAAAGATCAGAGCAGAAATCAATGCAATGGAGACAAACAGAATGATAGAAAAAAATCAATGACCTAATGAGCTGGTTCTTGAAAGAATAAATACAATTGACAAACCCTTAGCCAACCTTTTCAAAAATACAAAAAAGCTCAAAACCATGCAATTATGAATGAACATGGTCAAATTACAACAGATCCAGGAGAAATCTAGATAACACCTACTTTGAGAAATTATGCTACAATAAGATGGAAATCATGAAGAAATGGACAGATTCCTAAATGCATATGAATTGCCAAAACTGAACCAAGAAGACATAAAAATTCTACACAACCCTTTTTATCAATTAAATTGAAAATGTAACATAAAACTTACCAACAAAGAAAAGGCCAAGTCATGATGATCTCACTACTTATTGAATTCTACAAGAAATTTAGGGAAGAACTAATTGCACTACTTCTCAAACTCTTTAATGAAATTGAAAGGAAAGCAGTACTCTCAAGCTCATTCCAGGAAGGAAGCATTACCCTAATTACTAAAATCAGAGAAAGATCTAACTACAAAAAAGAACTATAGGACAATTTCCCTAGATACAAAAATCCTCAGTAAGATACTGGCAAACAGAATATATTGGCTCATTAAGAAGATCATACACTTTTACCAAGTGAGTTTCATCTAAGAGCACTGTAAAAAAGACTGAAGAGGATATCAGAAAATAGAAAGGCATCCCCTCCTTGATAAGAGGAACCAATATGGTGAAAATGGCCTTGCTGACCAAACTGCTACATTAGATTTAAGGCAATTCCAGTTGAAATTCCAACAGCATATTTCACAGAACTAGGTAAAGCAATCCAAAAATTCATCTGGAACCAGGATAGATTGGAACTAGAATTGCAAAAGCAAATGTAGGTAACAAAGACTGAGTAGGATACATCACAATTCTCAATTTTAACATATACTTCAAAGCTACTCTAATTGAAAACAACAACAACAACATGGCACTGGCAAAGAAACAGAAATGGTCAGTGTAACAGATTACACAGTGTAACAGATTACACAGTGTGACAGGAAATACAAAACCGACTCCAGTCATACTAAGCCACCTCATCTTTAACAAAGGAACCAAACATTTTCACTGGGAGAAACAGAGCTTTTTTTGCTGATCTCTTAAGAATACTCCTAACAAAGGAAGTGAAAGACCTTTACTCTGAAAACTACAGCACTCTGAAAAAGAGATTGAAGAAGATATCAGAAAACAGAAAGACATCCCTCGTTCCTGGGTAGGAAGAACCAATATCATCAAAATGGCTGTACTCCCACAACTACTATATAGATTCAATTCAATTGAAATCCTGACAACGTATTTCACAGACCTAGAGAAAATAATCCAAAAATTCATCTGGAACCACAAAAGACCTAGAATATCAAAAGCAATTCTAAGCAACAAGGGTATGGCAGAGGGTATCCTGATTCCCAATGTGAAACTATACTACGAAACCACTTTGATAATAACTGCATGGTACTGGCCAAATACAGACCTGAGAATCAGTGGAACAGATTAGAAGATCTAGAAACAACTTCAGATGTACTAGGCCATCTATCTCACCGTTGACAAAGGAGCCAAATATCCTCAGTGGAATAAAGATGGGCTCTTTAACAAATAGTGCTAGAAAAACTGGGTTTCAGCCTGCCAAAGACTAAAGCTAGACTTATCTCTTTTACTATGCACTAAACTAAAATCACACTAGATTAGGGACCTAAATATTAAAACAAACACTAAACCTGCTGCAAACATGTTAGGGTAGAACTCTTGGAGATATTGGCTTAGGGAAAGACTTTATGGACAAAACCTCTATAGCACAAGAGCTAGCAGGAGAAATCAACACATTTATTTTAAAAAGCTTCTGTACAGCAGGAGAATCCAAAAGAACAAAAATACAACCAACAATATGAGAAAAATTTTACCAGCTGTTTCTCAGACAGGGTTACTATCTAGAATATATAGAGTTTTAAAAAAATCACCCCCCCAATTCAAAGACCCCATTCAAAAATGGGCATTGGAAATGAAGAGACACTGTTCAGAGGAAGAAGTAAAAGCAGCTAAGAAGCATATAAAAAAAAAATGTTCAACATTGCTGGTCATTCAAGAGACACAGATTCAAACAATACTGAGATTCTGTCTCATTCCACCAAGAATGGCTGCTATCACGAAATCAAAAAACAAATGCTGGTAAGGCTGTGGGGAGAAAGGAATCCTTCTCAATTGTTGGTAGGAATGTAGAGCGGTAGAACCACTGTGGAGATCAGTGTGGCAATTTCTCAAAAAAAAAAAAAAAAAATAGAATTAGAGGTCCTGTTTGACCCTGCCAGGTATTTTCACAAAAGAATTAACATTTCATATCACAGCACCATATGTGCACCCATGTTTATACTAGCTCAGTTTTTGATAAGTCTTAGAAACAACCCAATTATCCATCAACTGGTGACTGCATAAAGAAGATATGGTAATTTTATAAAATAGAGTATTACTGTACCACAAAGAATGATCAATTTAAGTCATTTATACTCAAATGGACATACCTTGAGGACATACTTATAAGTGAAATAAATAGGTCGCAGATATGTATTTTTTCTGTGGTATGAAAAAGAAGTTATGAGTTCTAAAATGTATAGTAGATACTGTGAAATAGAAAATATTCAAAGGGAAAAGATATAAGGGTAAGTAAAGAAGGGAAAAAATGTGATGGTAAATGAAAGAAGCAAAGCTTATATAGTGGGTGGGGAGGTTGTAGGGTGGGCAGGGAATAGGACAAAATGTGAAATTATCATATACTGGTAAAATTTTCAGTGTTTTGTGTGATCATGATGTATATATAAAATGTACCAATAAAATCAGTGTTTTAAAAAGACTAAAGAAACCTCTGAAAAGTATATTCTTGTTTTTGGTGTTTGTTTTTGAGACAGGGTCTTGCTTTGTAGTTCAGGCTGGCCCTGAGCTCAGCCTTGAACTCATTTCACAGCAATCCTCCTGCCTCTGCCTCCTGAGTGCTGGGATTACAGGCATGAGCCACCACACCCAGCACTGTAGTATGGGGTACTGATTGCTGCTGGGGTGTGAGTCTCCACACTTAGTATGGTATGTGGTTACTGGGGATCGAACCCAGGCCTTTGTGCTTGCAAGACAGGCGCCGGAGCCACTGAGCAAAATCCCCAGCCCTGAAAAGTATATTCTTAATACTATGTTTTTTTTTAAAATTTAGGTTAATTCCCCAAATAAAACAGTAAAAAAGTATATAGAACTATTAGTTCTTACCTGATTTAATTTTGTCAATTATACATGTATTTAGCTTTCACTTTTATGTAGGTAAATTTCATTGCTCTTGTTTTGGTTAGGTCTTTCTCTGCTTTTGGGATCAAGGTGATCCAGGAATAAATTTGGAAGTATTGCTTGCCTTTCAATTTCACTGGAGAGTTTAAACAGTAGTAGCAATAACTTTTTAAGTGTTTTGTGGAGTTTAGCAGTATGGCCATCAGTTCTGATGCTTTTCTTTTTTGATAAGTTTTATATAACATTTTCAGTTTTGTTGATTCATATTCAGTTGTTTAGAATTTTTATATATTCTTGGTTAAACTTTGGTAATTCATATGTATCTAGAAATCTGTTTCTTCTATGTATTTCATCTTATTGCAGTGTTGGTTCTCAAAGTAGGTATTGGTGATCCTCTGAATTTATGCTTGTTCTGTTGTAATTTTATTCTTTCATTCCCTTTTGCATATTTCTGGGCCTTTCTTGATAAAGATGGTGAGTTTATCAGTTTTGTTTATTCTTTTGAAGAACTGCTCTGGTTCATTGATTTTTTTTTAAATGTATCATTCTTTTAGTAATGGTTGCATTGATTTCTACTCTAATTTTTTTTTTTTTTTTTTTTTTTTTTTTTTTTTTTTTTTTTTTTTTTTTTTTTTTTTTTTTTTTTTTTTTTTTTTTTTTTTTTTTTTTGAGACAGGGTCTCACTTTGTGCTTCAGGCTGGCCCTGAGCTCAGCCTCAAACTCACATCACAATCCTCCTGCCTCTGCCTCCCGAGTGCTGGGATGACAGGCGTGAGCCACCACGCCCGGCACTGTGGTATGTGGTACTGGTTGCTGCTGGGTGTGGGTCTCCACACCCAGTATTGTTATGTGGTTACCGGGGAATCGAACCCGGGCCCTTGTGCTTGCAA
>PVIR01019665.1:5303-31758 GCA_004026965.1 Petromus typicus
AATGTAAAATAAGGTGAAAGGGGACAATGTTGAGATTGTAACAAAAAAGTAAGGAAACAAATTTTATGTATATGGGGGGGTGGTAGGGTGGGTAGGGCTATGGGAAAAAATGAGAATTAAGTTGTGTCTTATACTGGTACAAATCCCCATTATGGAGTGCAATCATGATGTGTATATTTAATGTACCAATAAAGGTTTTCTAAAAAGTAAGGAAATAAATTTTATGTATATGGGGGGCCGGTAGGGTGGGTAGGGCTATGGGAAGACATTGAAAATTGGCTTCCTCTCCAGCCTTTTTATGGCAGATGTTGATTTGTTGTAATGAATTAATTAATTAATTAATTGAGAATTAAGTTGTGTCTTATATTGGTACAAATTCCCATTATGGAGTGCAATCATGATTTGTATATGTAATGTACCAATAAAGATTTAAAAAATTTTTAAAAAGCATTACAAATCACTAATAGCACATTTTTGAAGGCAATGAAAATATCTATGCACACGGGATTTTGCTTTCATCAAATTTTAGAACGAAACATGAAAAAATTTAAATGTTTCAATGCTTCACTAGGTTAATCAAAGATATTTCTCTATCACCATTCTCACCTCTGTGTAGTAGTATCACCACCATAAAAAATATTTGAATATTTCAGAATGTGCTACATTACTTCTTGCTTTTTTAGCTGTGCTCGCTCATCTTTATACAATCTTTCCTTCATCCTCTTCCTGGTTATTTCCTATAATTCATATTTTGTATTGAAATAATTTTCATTCATCATTCAAAGGAAGCTTTCTCTGACCTTCTAAACACAATTTTGCCATGAGATAAGCGATATACTGCACCTAGGAGTTACACATGAAAACCAGTCTTCTCCTCTCCTAACTACTGGTTGAATACAGATGCTGAAAAAATGCACAAGGAATACGCCACATTCATTTTAGCTCTATCAGTCTCAGTCATTAAACCAGTGTTTTTGTCGGGTAGACTTTCGATAAACCGACTGTCTCTTGGGCTTATCTAGACAAGAAAAGAACTGTTCAAGTAAGTTAGTAAGATCTGAGGATATATCTGTCATAACAGCTAGTTTTACATTAGTAAATATAGTCCCACAGATTATCTTGTCACAGTTTTGTCTTTCTTCATCTATATTCCCACCACCCTTTAATCCTAGGGAGTTCATACCATTCTTCACTTGGCCAGTTTTGAATCCTTCAAATCTACCCTGAAATCTCACATGCTGTACTTGCCACAAAATAATAATTATGTCATTTTTTTATATAATTCCTCTTGCTGTAGTATGTCTCAAATCTGAGAACATCAATGCTATTTTTGCCCTGTGCAACATATTTTGTAAGCACTGAGTGCACGGAATTATACTAACCAGTTTAATTAACAAACTACTCAGCATTAACACTATAGCTTTGTAGAAAACCATAAAAGTACTTTATGCCTGTTCCATCCTCCAAATATTTTTAATATGCTTTTAATAATGATTGTGACTGTGAAGACTTTTCTTTTCTGGCCACAACTAATTTTTATATTTCAATAGTAATCTTACTACTCAAAGCCTGAGCATATGTGTAGTTTCTTTTCTTCTATGGATTTTAGTTAACTCATTCTCAATCCTTCAATATATACTCGCCACTTCATTCTCTCCTCAGATATTTATTGAGCACCTATAAGTGCTGAAATTGTATCATATATTATGGATTAAACAGTAAATCAGACGTTCATGTTCTCTGTGCTAATGGAACACTA
Organism: Petromus typicus; assembly: GCA_004026965.1. Classification (NCBI taxonomy): domain Eukaryota; kingdom Metazoa; phylum Chordata; class Mammalia; order Rodentia; family Petromuridae; genus Petromus; species Petromus typicus. The sequence goes on from PVIR01019665.1 coordinate 7,063, forward strand.
ATTACCTTCTGATCCAAACAGTAATCCTGTTTTTTGCAGTTCCCTGTGATAAGTGCCTTCTGAGAAGAAAAGTGATTAAAATGTGAAGGATACAAAACTTTCTGGGGAAGATGAAAACCTAAGTTCTATCTGGGACTCTCTCTTCCTATTTTAATACAATTTCTGCTATTTACATAGGAAAGAGTTGCTGGAGTCTACAAGCAAATATGTAAACCAAAGGAGGGAAATCAACCCCATGTTCTTCTGAGAAATCTCCTAGGGAGCTGGCACCAAAGTTCAGAAATGACTGTAGAAAGATTTACAAGGAAACTCAGGATAGCAAATTTTCTAGGGAAAACTAGCTTCCAAGAAGCCATGATTCTCACAGGAAATGGTGGTAGTAGTTTCTATGCATCCATAGCAGACCTGTCAGTCGCATGAATGTTGAAAAGCATCTTAAGGTTGCTAAGAAAGATGTCTGAGTCCTCACAATGTGCTAGTGTAGACACCAAATGGCTTTTGAGACTGAATAAATAGTCAGGCCTCTTTCTGGTGCTTCTCTCAAAAACTGGCAACATGTGACTTATGGCGTTGACAAATATAGACTCCTAGTACTTCACTATTTCAGAGCGTGCTTCTACTTCTAGCACCTCAGACATCAAATTATGTTCACATGTGAACAGTACCACAAGCAAAAACAGATGTATAACAAAACCCAAAAGAAATCCTGAAGCCAATAAGTAACAGAAACAAATAAGTAACAGAAGCAAATAAGTAACAGAACTAAGATAAGAAAAGAGCATAAATAATAAAGGAGATCAAATTGTAGCACAGAATCCCAGAACTCAAATGGAACACAAAAATATTTAAATTTTAAAAGTCAGCAAATATTTTTTAATCAATAACTTCACTGTTTAGACACAGGTTTGTGTCCTGAAAAAAAATCAAAAGAAATTATATTTGAAAGTAAAGATATTAAAAATAGATGGTAACTCCATAAGGAAAGAAAAGGGTACTGTATATCAGGTGCAGAGACACATAAAACCCTTCAACAGAATATCAGAAAGGAAGTTATATTAAACAAATAATACCAGAATAGTTCCCTAACATAAGGACCTGAAGCTGAGATGAAACCAACTCATTGAATCTTAGTTAAATTTAAGGAGAAAAGATACTCATTGAAATAATCCTGATGAAATTCCTGAATTCTAAGGATGAAAATAACTTTATAAAATTCAGCAGTCAGAAAAAAATTATACAATGTACAATAATCAGGTCACATCAGATGCTAAAAAACAAAAGATTGATATGTAATCTACTAAGGAAAAAATGTACTTCACCTGGCAAAATACTTCAAAGAATGGAGAACATATAGCATCCACATACTCTATACTACTGAAGTATTTTTCTAATCAGATTGTTGAATCAAAACATAGAATCTAAGATGGGAGAATATTAATAGAAGGGAAAATACTAAGAAATTACAAAAAATACAATGTGAAATAATAAGAAACAGAAGATATAAATATTTACTCCAGTTTTACTCTCCACATATATTTAACATCAATATAATACATACACAAAGAAATATATACATAGAAATAACATGAGTAATGTCTAATGTAACAGTGCCTGTGTTAAAAGTGAAAATAAGGGATATTTAAGTCAAAGGACCACAATTTTAAAATTACAAATAAATATTTGGATGAGGAATGTTTGATTTATTACAACTTAGAAGTTGAAGAAAGAGACAGGAAAAGTAAAAATATATAAAAGAATATTTGATCTGAAATTATTTATTTCACTTCTACTTATAAAATTGAAAATAGTTAAATTAATGAATCAGCATACAAATACCGTGAATATTAGGTGGTAAATAGTAGTAATTACAGAAAGCTATATCTATTGTCTTAGGTAAATTTTCAAAATATGTTAGAGATTTTTAATGGTTTTTCATTTCCCAGGTTTTTTGCAGAGACAAATGAATCTGTAACAAGGTAAGCTATGTAAGTTTTATATAAATAGTTGGAATAGGATTTGTAAATATATTCCATTTTATATGAAAAGCAGTAAATATATTTTGGTACAATCATAAGGAGAAAAAGGAGTCACACTCTGACAACAGACATCTTTAATTAAAGTTTTAGCATCACCTGTTTTCTTAGAGACACTGACTGTATTACGTATAAAAACTTTGAGCTGTATAAAGTTGACAAACAATAATCATACATTACATGGGGTGCAGTATTGTACTTTGCACAAGTTCACAATATGCATTGATCAAATTAGGAAATCACATCTCCATTCCATATTTCAATACATGTATCTTAAATTTCTGAAACCATACAGTAATATCTAAATGAAAGTAGCTGAGCAAATATTACCAGGAAAATACCTATAACTAAATAAATTTAGGCTTATCATGATTGCTACAGTAAAGGGAATTATACCCACAGACATACTATCTCCAGAACAGGACTTAGAATAAGCTTTTTATTTGATTAGAACTTGTGCCCATTCCAAAGAAGTTTCAAGGAAGTAGGATCTTGTGAGACTGATAGCGTCTGACTGCAATCCCAGCACTCTGGGAGGCTGAGGCAGGATAGCAAGAAGGACCGTATCCTCAGAAATTTAATGATATAGCAAGATCCTGTCAAAATAAGGCCTTGGGTTCAGTCTTCAATTCAGAAAGCAAGCAGGCAAAAGAGAGAAAGAGGAAAGAAAGAAGAAAGAAAGAAAGAAAGAAAGAAAGAAAGAAAGAAAGAAAGAAAGAAAGAAAGAAAGAAAGAAAGAGAGAAAGAGGAAGGAAAGAAGGAGAAAAGAGACTATTATTTATGGTGCTCAGGGTGCAGTGCGCATGACTCAGATTGACTATGGAATCAGCCTTGGAATAGATGAAGCCTCCTTTTGAATGTGTCTGGGTAGACATGGAAATATGGCCTCGGGTCTGTAATTGGTTCCTCACTCCTCTCTGACACTCTCTTTGCTCTTCTTCCTCACCAACATGAACTTAGTGGGTTTGGTCAACTCTCCCTTCTGCCGTAACATTTTTTATTTGTGCCCAACTGAACTTGGATTGTAAATATCTGAAATTGAAAGCTAAATTTACTTACTTTTAATTTGTGATTGTCATATATTGTATACCAACAATGAAACTTTTATGGAACAGTACTGGAGAAGTGAGTTTACTGCTATGATTGTGGTCATTTGGTTTAGAATCCTTTGAAACTAGTTTGTGGGAATGATGCAGAAAGTTTTAGAGATATGAGGTAGAGAAGCCACAGAATTCTGTAAATATTACTTCATAGGTAATTCCACCTACAGCTCAAAAGACGAAATGCTTGTCAGAATCCCAACAGAAAAGTCCAAGATTAGTCAGTTTTAATAAGGAACAAGGGCTACATCAGCAGTTGGACTAGAGATGACGAGGGTTATACTCTGGCAGAATATTTGTGCATGTTTTTTCCCTTGTCCTAAAACTGTAGAAAACTGAGATTAAGTGTTTTGGACTTATTTGGAGGAAGAAATATCAAGACAACCCAACATCAGGCCATGGCATCGGTACTGTTGTTTGCTTTTAGCCATACTTATAGTGAGATTCAGGTGTAAAAGGCTAAGAGAAACATTTGAAAGATATATATTTTGTTCCTGAAAGAAAACATGTCAATTTGAGGCCAAAAAATGCTGACGAGATTAGCACGTTTAAAATGGATGCAAGGACAGGAGCAAGAAGAAAAATGTCTTGAGAGCATCTTAGATATTAGCTCCAGGGTTCAAAACTTGAAGGCCCTGAGATTCTCTGGGATTCTTGCTCAAGAAGAGGCTCCAAGGGGAAATTTGTTCTGGAGATTGACTTCACCATGCTTTACCATCTGCCTGAAGATCCACTCTGGAGGAAAAGAAAATTGGTAAGTGAAGACTCCACCATTAGCAATGGGTCACAGTCACAAAATGAGCAGAGACACCCAATGGCACTGCAAACTTCTAGTGCCTCATAGTGACCCAGAGAGTGCTGTAGTCATAGTCCAAGGGATCTATCTACTACTTCATCTGATGGCTGGGCTCTGTGTCATCCAGGTGATGTTCATTTTACTGGCATGCAAAATGCCAGAGTCATGGAATCCACAAATCTTCCACGTAGATTTAAATGGAATACCTAGGAGGTTGGGCAGATAACTCCTCAGAGGAGTGTTTATAAAGCAAAAGTTGCAGTGGAAACCCTAGGAAATCAGAGATGCCAGAATCATCAGCTGAGGTAACATGCAGGCTATGAGTAGTACCAGCCCAATATGCAGACCATGAGAGCTGCAAGCAGTAGGATTATACTGACAGGGCTATCCTAGCAATTTGAAACTCATAATTTACTGTTGAGTACCTAGCATGCCTGATTTGGAGCTGCAGTACTTAATGTTTGCTTTGCTAAGTCCAGATTTTGCAGTTGTCTAATTCTTTTCTATGTTCCTATTTCTCCATTTTTGAATGGGAATGCTTACCCTGTGCCATTTTATCTTAGGACTATGTCATTTATTTTTAATATTTTTAGAAGTTCACAGCTAAGAATTTCTGTTGAGTCATAGAACAGTCTAGAACTTTGAATTTTGAAACAAATGTTGGAAGTGTTGAAACTTTGTGGAAGTAATTGTTTCCAGCTGTTCCCAGGATAGCTGTGTTATATTAGCAGGAATTATGAAGTGATTCATGTTTATTTGGACACTAAGAATGGTTTAAGGAAAATTGTTTGGGCTACTTGAGGAAAATGACAGAACACGGAATGCTACCAGTGCAACTGTTCCAGGATACTTGGAAATCATTACACTGCAGGCCCCCCAAAATAGTATAGAGGGCACATGAGAGGATTGGAGAACAGATGGAAGAGAAGATAATATCCATTGTTACAGAGGAATTAGATTGATCATGCAGAACAAAGGCCCTCGACCAAGCAAATTTGTTATATACTCGCTATGGTAAGAACCCAGGATCTGAGAAAACAACTCAGCCTCTCACTGAGAAATGAGACCTGAAATGTGAAAGGCCTATACAATTGGAGGCAGCAGCAAAACTGCCAGATACTAACTCCCTGAATATCCAATCTGGAGGAAAAGAAAATTGGTAAGTGAAGACTCCACCATTAGCAATGGGTCACAGTCACAAAATGAGCAGAGACACCCAACGGCACTGCAAACTTCCAGTGCCTCATAGTGACCCAGAGAGAAGTAAGAGTACAGCCACTCAAAGAGGACTGGTACTGTTGGCAGCTGGCTCAGAAGACTGAAAGGATTTAAATAAAAATGTAGAAGTTGTGTCTTATACTGGTACAAATCCCCATTATGGAGCGCAGTCATGATGCGTATATGTAATTTACCAATAAAGATTTCAATAAATAATTTTTTTAAAAATGTAGAAGCCCAGTTCATCAAAAGTAAACAGCAGCTGGGATGTGGAGGCCACTTTGGGCAGAAGCATAAACCTGAACTATCATAGTCTGAAGGTGCGTTGTACCTCCAGGGCTGCTCTGTGGTCCACAAAGACAGAAGGAAAAACCATCCAGTAATACCAGACTGGGACTATTGGCAGCTGGTCAACAGACAAAGAAAAGTTAAGTTGAAAGTTAGAAACCTTGTTCACCCAAAGTAAATGGCAGCAGGGTAAGGTCCACCACTGAAGAAGAGTTTGCTACTCCATCCCCCCCTTTTCTCCTCCTTTGTTTTTTTCCCTTTTCTCCAAAGGCCACTTTGCTACCCTGAGAGAAAGAAAGGAAGAGAAAAACAACCACAGTGGACTGCTGGCAACAGGTCCATGGAATAGAGGAAATTTATGTTGTAAAGTAGAGATCAGGTCCATTCAACTTTGCCTGTAGGTCCATTCAGAGGGCCTTAACTAAAAAAGTCTGGAGAAACCCACTCTACTCTGTGACCAGATACAGAGTTACCAGGGGCTTGGCTTGTGGCAGGAAAGGAATCCTCCCCTCCTTCACTGGAACACTGCCCACAAAGAAAAAACAACACAGTTGCTGAAAGAGCTATGTGGGCAGTATCACAGAGGAAAGACTTGGGCAAAAGAAGTAGGGAAGACTGCTAATTGAGGAAACTCTCCAGTTCTTTACCTCAATAGTCAGAAAGTTGAAGATGGAAGGGAGATTTAAGAGAGACACTGTAGTGAGAACACAGCAGATTACAGCAGTTGGTGAGTTGGTGGGATTTTCACCTCCTACTGAAAAGAGTACTTGCTGCACGGGAAGGGTGGCTCAAACCTGCAATAGAATTGTGCAGAGTTGAAATGTGCAGTAGCCCTGAGAGTTATGTTCTCACCTTATAGCAAGAATCTAACTTGAATCCCAGTGGACTTCTTTGGCAGGCTCACTAAGATGATCTGCCTTGGACTTGCAGGATGTTGCCCACACTGTCTATTAGATACACAGAGATATGCTTTGAAAGGAACCCTCTTTTGTTTTGCTTTCCTTTAATTTTTCTTTGTCTTTTCTTCTTTTTTTCCTATTGATTATTTTTATTCTTATTGGATGGTGAATCCAATTTCTTTTTTAAAATTAATTAATTGATTTTATTAGTACATTTTATTTACACATCATGATCAAAATCAACACTGAAAATTTGTACCAGTATATGACACAACTTCATTCCCCTTTTTTACCATTCCCTTGCCCAGCCTACAGCCCCCTGCTCTGCATATTCATAAGCCTTGTTTCCTTTTATTTGCCATAATATTTTTCCCTGCATTATATACCCCAACGCCCTTTACCATTTGAATATTTTCTGTCCCACAGTATTTATCATACCATCTAGAACTCATTTATATCTTCAGTTTCTCAAGCTAGATAAAAGATACTATATTTACACATCTGTTACTTATTTATTTCAGTTATGAGTGTGTCCTCAAAGTATGTCCATTTGAGTATAAATGACTCAAACTTATCCTTTTTACGACTAAATAATATTCCATTTTATCTTTTTTTTTAAATTATCTTTATTGGTACATTAAATATACACATCATGATTGCACTCCATAATGGGGATTTGTACCAGTATAAGACACAACTTAATTCTCATTTTTTCCCATAGCCCCACCCACCCTACCACCCCCCCATATATATAAAATTTGTTTCCTTACTTTTTTGTTACAATCTCAACATCCATTTTATCTTTAAATTTTTTTTTAATCTAGTCTCCAGTTGATGGGCATTTAGGTTGTTTCCATGAGTTAGCAAATAAACTGAGCTGCTATGAACATGGGTGCACAATGTAGCTGTGATATGAACCGCTTAATTCTTTCATCTATATACCTATCAAGGGAATAGCAGGGTCAAATGGGAACTCTAATCCTAGTTTTCTGAGGAATCTCCACACTGCTCTCCACAGTGGTTGCACCAGCCTACATTTCCACCAACAATGGAAAAGTATTCCTTTCTCTGCACAGCCTCTCCAGCATTTGTTACTTGTTAATTTAAAAATAGCAGCCATTCTTTGTGAAGTGAGATGAAATCAAAGTGGATCAGAGAATTAATATCAAAACAGAAACAGTAAACCTGCTGCAAAACAGGTTAGGTAAAACTTTTGGAGACATTGGCTTAGCTTTATTTATGAACACAAGTTCTATTGCACAAGAACTAGCAGAAGGGACCAACAAATGGGACCTCATCTTATTAAAAAGCTTCTGCACAGCAAGAGAAACCACCAGCAGAACAGAAAGACAATCCACAGTTTGCAAAAACTATTTACCAGCTGTTTCTCAGACAAAAGGCTACTATCTAGGATACACAGAGCTTTAAATATCAGCTCTCCCCTCCAAATTTAAAGACCCAATTCAAAAATGGGCATCTGAAATGAGCAGACACTTTTCAGAGGAAGAAGTAAAAGCAGCTAAGAAACATGGATAAATGTTTAACATCACTAGTCATTCAAGATATACAACTTCTGGCTGTTCCATAGTTACCAGTTTACTCCATTTGTATTTCTTCCTTCATCTCTTTTTTCTCCACTCTTCACCAGTTTCCCAAGGCTTGAGTGATCTTGCTGTGTCCTCCAGTGGTTGTTTGTTTGTTTGTTTGTTTGTTTTAGACAAGATCTGGCTTTGTAGTTCAGGCTGGCCCTGAGCTCAGCCTCAAACTCACAGTAATCCTCCTGCCTCTGCCTCCCAAGTGCTGGGATTACAGGAGGGAGACACCACTCCCAGCACTGTGGTATGTGGTACTGATTGCTGATGAGTGTGAGTCACTATGCCTGGTAATGTTGTATGTGGTTACCAGGGATCAAACCTGGGCCCTTGAGCTTGCAAGGCAGGTACCAGAACCACTGAGCTAAATCACTGACCTTTCCACTCCTACTTTTAACCTCTCTCTCTCCTTTTATCTCTCTATCCCCTAACTTCTTCTAAGTCTTCTCCCCATAGTTTGACACTGCTGTATTGAAGGCCATACACATGTATTTATGGCTTGTCATCAATTGTAATATGTGGTCACAGGTATAGTCTATGAGGTTAAAAGTGTCAGAATAGTGGCTGTCACAGTTTCTCACTCTGTGGACTGTGTTTGACATGGTTGATGATAGTGACTATATTTCATTGTCCAAGCTAATGTGATTAGTCTGTTCAAGTGTCTTTCCTAGTGTTCCAGAACTCAAAAACCAATACAGACTCAAGGCCTAAGGCCCAACTACACCTGAAGGATGATCAAGGAAGTAGTCATTTCCTAAGAGTCCTAATAGTGGCAAGAATGATAGTGGGAATAAGTGTTTTACATGCAACAATTGCAGAATTAAACCAAACCCATCAACAACATCAAATACTTAGAAATGTGAAGAAACTTAAATAAGACATAGATTCAGAATTCCAGATGACCAAAGGGTAATTTAGGGAACAATGTGATGGTGGTTGTGTTTGAGGTTGTCCCTTCTCATGACCAAGAGAAATCAATACATATCAGCTATAACCATCAATATTAGTGGTCTCAGTTCACCAATCAAAAGAAATAGATGGGAAGAATGGATTAAGAAGTAGTACCCAACAATATGCTGCGTAGAAGAAGCACACTTAGTTAGAAAAAGAAATTCATAGATTGAAAGTAAAAGGATAGAAAACAATTCTCCATACAATAGGAACCAGTTAAAAAGCAAGAGTGGCTATTTTATTTACCAACAGATTTCAAACCAAAACTAATTAAAATAGACAAAGATGGTCACTACATCCTCTTAAAATGAACAGTCTAAGAGAGGAGCTAACGCTCATAAATACGTATGCACCAAATGTTAGTGTGCCCAATTATATAAAACAAATATCAGTGGGTATGTAAAACCAAATAAGAACTAAAAATACAATAGTGGAGAATCAAAGTACCCTAATGTCACAACTAGACAGTTGAACTAAACAAAAATCAACACCTCCTTCTTTAATTTAAATTTTTATTGGTACATTATGAATACACATCATCATAGCATTCAACATTGAGAGTTTGTACCAGAATATGACATGGCTTGATTCTCATTTTCCCCTTCCCCCACCCACTCTACAACCCCTATACCTATATACATAAATTTTGTTTCCTTTTTTTATTATTATTGCATTCTTTTTCCCGTTGTTATTTACCCCTACAAAATTTCCTTTAAATATTTTCTATTTCACCATATCTACTATGTGTACTAGAACTTATTTACATCTTCACCTTCTCATACTAGAGAAAAGATATGATATTTATACATCTTTGACCTATTTATTTCACTAATGAGGATGTCCTGAAAGTACATCCATTTGAGTATGAATGACTCAATATTATCATTTTTATGGCAGAGTAATACTCCATTCTATAAAAACACCACATCTTCTTTATCCAGTCTCCAGTTGATGGACATTTTAGTTGTTTCCAAGATTTAACAATCACAAACTAAGCTGCTATAAACATAGGTGCACATATGTCACTGTGATATGAATCTTTTAATTCTTTTATATATATACCTAGCAGAGGAATGGCCGCGTCAAATGGGACCTCCAATCCTAGCTTTAGAGGAGTCTCCACACTGATTTCCACAGAGGTTGTAGGAGTCTACATTCCCACCAACAGTGGAGAAAGATTCCTTCTTCTCCGCAGCCTCACCAACATTTGTTGCTGGCTAATTCTGAAATAGCAGCCATTCTTTGTGGAGTGAGATGAAATCTCAGTGTTTTCATCTGCAACTCTCGAATGACCAGTGATGCTGAGCATTTCTTGAAAGGTTTCTTAGCTGCTTTTACTTCTTTGTCTGAACAGTATTCTGAAAACACTTTGCTATGCCCATTTTTGAATTGAGTTTTAAAATTTAAGTGGGCTGATTTTTTTAAGCTCCTTATATATTCAAGACAGTAGTTCTTTGTCTAAGAAACAGGTGATAAAGGTTCTTTCTCATATTGGTGGTTGCTTTTTTGCTCTGCTGGTGGTTTCATTTGCTACACAGAAGATTTTTTTTACATTTTTTTAATTTTTAAATTCCAAATTTTATTGGTACATTATGAATAACATCATCATCACATTCAACTGTGAGAGTTTGCACCAGAATATGACATGAATTAATTCTCATTTTTCCCTTTACCCCACACCCTGTGACCCTCATCACCTATATACATAAGCTTCGTTTCCTTTTTTCTTTATTACTATCACACTTTTGCCCATCATTATTTACCCCTACACCCTCTTTCCTTTTAAACTAATTAAGAGCTTTCAACTTCTCTAGTGTTTCAAATTCTGGCTATAATATAATCCAAAGATAAATTGCGAAAACTTTCAGAATTATTTTTAAAAATTCAAATCTAAATTTTATGATTTAAAAATAAGATGAAAATGAAAAAAGTAATGTTTCTGAAACAGAAAAATAGGTTATAGCAGACTATCTATGAAATTAAAGAGTGATCTATTAATTACAAAATCCCAGGACAAAATGTGTGGAGTAGATCCCAAAGACTTCATTGTGGACTTCTCCTAAGAACTCAAACAAGTTTTCAACATGATGCCTAGACCTGACCTAAGGCTGAGGAGTGGGTAATAGAAAAAGGATAATCCATACAGAAGTCCTTGCTACTATGGCCCCTTGCTGTAGACCACACTGTCTTGTAGAGCATACTTATTTTCCTCCATTGCTCAAATTCTCTCTGCACAGGCTGTATCATTTCATATCTTTAAAAATACTTTGCTATACTTTGAAATATTCTGCAAATACTTTGCTATGCCATTTGTGTTTGTCTTGACAAACCGTTTAGGACAGAAAGAACCTAGAAACCACCTGCAGAAGGAGAATCCAAAGCCCCAAATCTGGTAATATTGTCCATAAGTACAGGGCTCGTGGTTTCACAAACATTAAGAAATGAATTTATGAAGCAAAATAACAGGTCAGGAGAGTTTTATTAGAAATCATAAGAAGAACAAGAGCTCCAAGGTTTCCAGGAAGGATCCTGAGTGGGTGGCCACATGGGCCCTCCATGCAGAGCTAATTATAGATAAGCCAAACACAGAAGGTATCCAACTGTTAAGTGGTCACACATCACAAGTGATTGTGAATTGAAAATGACCATTTGAAAATCAGGTTCCTTAATCCAGATCTTTAACATAGAGGTTAAAATAAACTGGGATTTTAGATAAAAACCAATGATTTCCCATTTTAAAATTGTCAAACCTCAGGAGCTTAGTAGGGAGAGTACTGCATTTCTTATTGCCACAAGAAGTTCATTCTTGGGCCAAAGTCATAGCTCATTCTGTTCTGATTTAATTCGTATCAGTGTGGCATATAACCAACTTGGTCTCAGGCACTTCCACTAGCTAGCCACCTTATTCATAAGCTAACTAAATATGCTATTTTTAATTGATTTTATTGGTATATTTTATAAACACATCATGATCACACTCAACATTGAGAGTTTGTACTAGTGTATGACACAACTTAGTTCTCATTTTTCCCATTCCCCTGCCCACAAAACAAGCCCCCCACCCCCTATATACATAAGCTTTTTTTCCACTTTTTTACCATCACATATTTTCTTTCACCTCATTACTTACCCCTACTCCCCTTTTCCCTTTGAATATTTTCTATTTCACAATATCTATTATATATACTATAATTCCTTTACCTCTTGAGGTTCTTATACCAGAGAAAAGATACAGTATTTACACATCTATGACCTACTTATTTCACTTATGAGTATGTCCTAAAATTATGTCCATTTGAGTATAAATGACTCAAACTTGTTGTTCTTTATGGCAGAGTAATATTCCCTTTTATTTTTTAAAAAACCACATCTTTACTCAGTCTCCAGCTGAACCCTAAATAGCTATTTTTTTAAAGGTTTTTTTTGAGACAGGGTCTCGCTTTGTGGTTCAGCCTGGCCCTGAGCTCAGCCTCAAACTCACATCACAGCAATCCTCCTGCCTCTGCCTCCCGAGTGCTGGGATGACAGGCGTGAGCCACCACACCCGGCACGGTGATATGTAGTACTGGTTTCTGCTGGACGTGAGTCTCCACGCCCAGTATGGTATGTGGTTACCGGGGATCGAACCCAGGTCCTTGCGCTTGCAAGACAGGCCGCGGAACCACTGAGCTAACTTCCCGACCCCCCTAAATAGCTATTTTTAATGTAGTGCTATATAATAATTAAACTTGAGAATGAATAAAATAAACGTGTTGAAGAAATATGGTTCAGACAAAGAAGAGACTAAATATTTTATGGTTACCATTTTTTCTATATATTTTAATCTATATTTGAAAGCATTCATAGATCATTTTAATTGAAAGTTAAAATTTGGCAATATAGTTTTACAAAGTGACAAAGGTGTTTTCTCCACCCCTATTTTCCTTCCAAGAATTCTTCCCCTAGAATGATTGGCATCTGGTTTTCCTTTCATTTTAGAGTGCATTCTTATCAAAATGTGTAGAATCATACCTTGAAGAACTCAGAATCATAATCTTAACACAATTGTTAAGCCTGACATAGTCAATATTTGTACAAGAGATAGAAGCATTTTCTGGCTGGTCAACAGTCACAACTGCCACTCCCACATCCCATCACATCATAAGTCACAGACTCACATCTGAGTCTACATTTACCCAAGTCCTATTTTAATGAACAAAGCCCTTAGCCTATAACACACCTCCTGCTGCTTTTGGTACTGCTCTAAAATTACACCTTTCTTCTCACTCAGTGACTGTAATCCACACATTTGTGGATGTGCGTATTATTGCTGAGTGGGAGATGTTTCTGTCTTGCTTCAATAGTCCAGGCCTTTTATCTCTTAATTTTTCCCAATAGTAATGTAGGTCATAGTGGCTATGTCTGATCATTTTTATTTATGTGAAAATACATTCATGTGTGTGTCAGCCATGCTAGGTTAAGTTATGCAAAACTAGGAAAATCTTCAAATATCACTCTACATGTATTTATTTCTCACTTTTATTATAGGCTGCCTACATTTTGTTATATATTTGTTACATGTTTTGATGTATGTCTGGCAAAGAAGCCATGCTCGTGACTAAATGACTCAATGTGATAGTTCAATCATATTTTCAGATGTGGTCAATAGCTGTGACACATGGAATATGAACTACCTGTCTTCCTTTTACACATCACTGGCCAAAAGTAGTCACTTATCTCCACCAGTCAAATGGAGCAAGACAATGAAATCCTGCAGTATCATAGGAGAAAGAAAGCAAGTAATATTGGACAAACAGCATTAATAACTGTTACACTAAGTATATTTAAGGGAAATAGTAACACATCTGAGAATTTTACAGAAGTAGGAAAAGGTATATCCAAGTATATAATGTCTTCATGCTTTTAAAAATATAGTCTGATTTCACATTATCTTACATTTCTTGTGTTGCTTAAGTTTTTCTCCATCACTATATTTTAATCATCAGCATTGAACTCCCTAAACTTCATCAGCTGAGCCACCTACCACTCTTGCTCTTTATTTTCACGAGTATTAAGATGAGATTCAAGGAAGCCTGGACTGGTCTTTTAATGGCCCAATATTAGGTATTCCACAACATTAATCTTATGTTGACTATTTCCTTGTATTTCAAAACTCATTGATTCTTAAATTATTGTGTTCTATTTTATGCTTTCTATCTGTTTGAGGACTTATTTTTCTTGTTGACAAAATCCTGCTTTAATGGTGCTAATTTTCTTAGTCTATCATAAGTAGAAGACATTTATTTCTGCATCCCAATCCCCAGGTCTTTGACGCCACCATTTTGGCTTATGACTACCCAAATATACATGCTCTGTCCTATTACTTCTGCCTGGCTGCAATCCACATTCCTGATGCTATTCCCATTTGTTCCACTGGTCTCAACTCCTACCCCTTCTACAGACTTCTTGGTTCATTAATGACATCAAGAAAAGTTTGCAGGGCCAGGAATTTAGCTCAGTGGTTCTGGAGAGCCTGTCTTGCAAGCGCAAGGGCGGGGATCCCTGGTAACCACATTAACAATGCCAGGCTGGAGACCCACGCCCACCAGCAATCAGTGCCACATACAACAGTGCCAAGCGGGGTGGCTCATGCCTGTAATTCCAATATTTGGGAGGCAGAGGCAGGAGGATTTCTGTTAGTTTGAGGCTTGCCTGGGCTATGTAGTGAGTTCAGCGCCAGTCTGAACTACAAAGTGAGACCCACTTCTTTTAAAGATATAAATCTCAAAAAACTTTTTTAAAATGTAAAAATAAAACTGGTAAGTCTCAAGAGTGAGTTCTATCACACCATTTGATTATGAATTGTCCAACAGAATGATCTTTATCATGTTATTAAAATGACAGATGTCATCGCATAGTAATTCTTCCCTGACCTTTTAAGGTGGTGAATTCAATTTGTGTTTATGGAACATTAAACCATCGTCATATTCTTGAATAGATCTTTCCTGTTTTGTGTTTTGATTATTTAATTCACTGTACTATTCACTTTGCAAGGTTTTGTCTTGTTTTTGTTTTTGTTTTTGTTTTTCTCTTTAAGATTTTTCCACACAGATTGAAAATACAATTGGCCATTTTTGTTTTTGTGATGTTTGTGGAGTTTAGCAAGTTTTGGTCTAGTATCTAAATATAAAGAAAATAGTCAGGTCCTCCAGTGCCATTTTATTCACCTTAAAATAGATTATGGAATGGAATGAGCTTATAGAATGGCTCTCATTCTGATAGTTCTGGATTTATGAAACAAAAAAGCAAGTCCACTAACAATGAGAACTTCTTCCAATCAGTCAGAAAGAACACTACACACAAGCAAAAGCAATTCATACATTGTTAGCCCTGACCCATTGATGGATTTTTAAAAATGATTTTGTGGTTAAAGAAAAAAAAGGCAAAGGAAAAGCTTTAGATTTCCTGCCTACTTTGTACTACGTAAATAGTTCAAAAGAATTCTGTTAAATTTGTCACAAAATTTGTAAACAGAAAATTTAGTGGATTTGGTTATCTTCATCAGTGACCAAAATCATGTTCTAATTTTGACCTTCACTGTGTTCATAACTTTTGACATTCTAAATCAGAGATTGAGCTTTCTTTCCACAGACTGCAAACCTCAAAGCTGCTCTTCTTTGTAGTGTGTAGAGGGTAATAACATAATCTTGTCATGGTGATATGGTGCATTGGAAAACATTGGTTAAGTTAGTAACAGTTTTGGAGCATGACCTTTCACACTCCCTTAGTGTACAGAAATTATACAGAGTATAACAATATTGCAACACAATGATCATCATTTGAAATATTATGGAATATATAATTTCTACATTATACGTTTGTTAAAATTTAAAGGTTATAATTTGCTGGGCAAATGAGACAGAAATATTCTGCATGAAAAAATGTTTTATGTCACTGGTGGCTGGTTTTTTGCCAAATGAGGCATAAGGAATAGGTTATTTTTCATTTACTATTGGATTAGTGAGACTAAATAAGTTCGAGAACTCAGCCTCATTTGAGAGATGCATGTTCATTCTACCTGATCTCTTCCTTCCCATAAATAAGAGTGATTCAATACCAAAATAACTGGAAAATGTACTGGCATGTTATTCTGCAAGCAATCTTATTGATGTGGGCTGATGTGAGGGAGGAAAGAATAGCACAGAAGTGTGAAGGTGACTCATAGCGCCATGTTCATATTATTTTCTATAAATAAGAAAGATAACATGCATCACCATCAGTATAGCTGAGGGAATCAGTTTCTACTCTAGTGCCAAGTTATATTATTTCACATTTAAACTATTGTTATGAATATGAACTTTGAAGGCTCCAGTGGAGAGTCAAAATGATTTTGAAGATATGCATCTTCTTCTGTACAAGACATTCAATTTTTCTTCCTTTAATGGCTGTTGATGCAGAAATACAAAATGCAGTCTGATAAATATCTAACCCGCTAAAATATGATTCCACTTTGCAGAATGATTTCATGGTACTGTTTATTTTCTGATATGATATTTCCTTCAGCAAAGAAAAAGAAATGCTTCCATTGCACACCACTTCACTTTTATTATATACATTCAGTGAATTTATTATCATTCCAAAAATATAAAGTTTAATCCATAGAGTAGAGTGACTAGAGACCTTGCACTAATCTTTTCCCTAAATTTCTGAGGATAATCCGGTATCACAACCTGACAACCTGTCAGCGTAAGAACTTTGTCGACAAGAAACCTTGTTTAAGATATTGTTGAATAATGAACACACAGATGTTAAGAAATAAAAGAAAGGATAAAATTTTCTGTGTATCTTTGTTACTCTTTAAACTTGAAGAAATATTTTCTTTTCTTGATATAGCAATTATCATTGCCTTTGGAGTTTTTGCTCTCATTTGATCAAATTCTTTCTCCGTTTTTCACACAACAGCTGGAATTGTCCTAGAAAAGAAAAATCAGACAAAAGCTCCTTAAAATGTTTAAATTGTTCTACATTTCACTTGGGGACAACCCAGGTTTTCATTATGACCTCTGATTTTGTCCTGTGTCTACTCTCTTTTTTCAGGGCTGTTTTCCCTAGTTTGTCTACACGGCCCTAATTTACTTAGAGTTCCTTCCAATTTATTATTACCTATCTAGAAGGCTTATTTCTGTGTACTTCTGAGAAGCTTACAGCATTTCTGAGTGCCTCTTTATTAATTTTTACTTTTATAATAAAGTATTTTTACTAATAAACATAGTGCAACATATGTTTGGTGAAACTACCACTGTATATTCATCTTTCTCCATTCTCATCTAATACTATAATGTTAAATCACACACACACACACACACACACACACACACACACACATGCACTTAAAAATCTTGCATGCACATGGGACTAAATCTTTTTAAAAAACTAGAAAACACGGTTTCTTTGATTATTTTTGGTTTCAGCATAACTATTATTTTCCTTTTAAGGACAGCATCAAGAGCTCCCAGGAAAAGCAGGCTAAACTGAGGAATCACAGCAAACTGCTTTCCATCAGCAATTGTAGGAAGAGAACTGTTTTATAGGGATAGTCTGTCTAAGGGATCATTGTTCCATGCTTTGACTTGAGCACCAGGAAGTTATTTGACATTTCAATAGGAGATTAGGAAAATTATAGGTTAAGTATATGTGAATAGTGTAGAAACTATAGACATAGTAAACTTACCATAGAATATAAAAAGACAAGTATGAATATATTTTCTATAAGGTTTTGGTCATGCATTATTTGTGATTAGTGCACACATTAATTTAGATAGATAGATAGCAAAGTATTTTCTTTACAATTTTTTACAATAAACATTATAAAAAGGAATGTACACAATAGGAAAAAGAACAATGATTTAAAATGTTTCCAATAATATTGTATTTTTAGGAAAGTTGACTCTGTGCATAAGTAACACAACGTGATGACAATTAGCATCCATGTAGATGATATCAGTGAACACAAGAAATCTACCAAAAAGCATCACCATCTATTTCAAATGTGAGAAATCATTGTGAAAAGACTGTTTAAAAATGAAAGTTTAATATATGTGACTGCAAAACTTCAATAAAATAATAATAAAATGACTTTTTTTAGAAAATTGAGACAGGATCTTGCTTTGAAGTTCAGATTGGTCCTGAACTCAGCCTTGAACTCAGAAATCCTCCTGCCTCTGCTTTCCAAGTGTGATTACAAGTCAGAGCCACCATGCCTGGCACTGAGGTATGTGGCACTGATTGCTGGTGGGCTTGAGTTGCTATGCTTGGTATTGTTGTATCTGGCTACTAGGGATCAAAGCTGGCCCTTGCAATTGCAAGGCAGGGACTAGAACCACTGAGCTACATCCTTGGCCTTAAATGACTTTATTTAGAATAAATGAATGCTGAACTAAATTAAATTCACTTGTTTTCAAGTCAGATATTTCTTGCATATATTCCAAAAAATTCACTGTGAATGTGTTGGCTCTTTTAGCAAAAGAAACTGACATACAGTTTAAAAGTGCTAAAATTATATGGATATTTTCAAGGGCTTTAAAAAGACATTTTATTAAGCACAATAATAGTAACATTTGGTGATCTATTTCTTAAATTAAATTATAACTTTTGAAAATTCAGTCTGTGAAAGGTGAAACATCAGATAGTGCAGTAAACAGTCTTTCAAATTCAACTTTAAAGTTTAATATTTAAGAGTATCATTTAGGGAACACAAATTTAATGGAGCATAGTGATATGGTAAAAATGCTTTGTTTAAATGAAGAAACATAAATGTAAATAAATTGCTATTTACACAAAATTCAGATTTAATCTATAAAAATAAAGTAGTAGCTGTCAAATTTCATATTTACATAAATATAATTATAAAATAAAATCAGGCTACAGTTAGAAATACTTTATCTTCTGAAAAATTATTTTGTAAATTAGCCTTTTGCTATAATTTTTTTACCTTTTTAAGTAGTCAACTTTTCTTATATTTTGGGTTTACTTTGTTCATATATAGTTGCAGAGTATCAATTAAAACATTTTTGAAGTAGAGCCACAAAGCATCATCTTTTGTAAGTTTTCTTCGATAGCAATGATAGAAAAAAGATTTTAAAAACTGATAATATTAATATTCATATCTAGAAAGATGAAAGAAGAAATGAAAAAGAAAGATAGTAGTAGTTCTATTATTAAAATTTTGTATTAATACTCTCAGAATCATGTTTTAAGAAAGATGTTTTGATGGGAAAATTTATATTTCATATAGAATAGAAATAATTTAACAAGACAGTTTAAATGATCCAAATTTGATGAAAAATTTAAATATCAATAAGTACAGAGGAATTATTTGACAAATACTTTTAGAATTGTGTAAAATAAATAGGCTTATGTTTTTCATATTTTAATTAAAACAGTACTGAGGCTACACTTATTTTCTGGAGTTGTTATGGTTTTATTTGGAATATCTCCCAAAAGTCTCTTGTTTTCAGAAGTGAATCATTTGGAAGGTGATTGGATTATCAGAGTAAAGACAGACTGATTCAATGATATGTTCATAAGTGAATGTTCTGTTAGGAGGTGGGGCTTGGTTGGAAGTGATGTGTCAGTAAAGATGTGCCTTAGTAGAGTGTAGCTTCTTCTTTGGCCCTCCTTTTCTCTCTGCTTTCTGGCTGCATGATGTGAGCAGCATTCTTCCACCATGCTCACCATGATGTTTGTGCTTTGGAGTCTCCCTACTATAGACTGAAACATCACAACTCCTTCAACCTAGGGACATCATGGCAAATTTTTAGAAGGCACATTATGTGGTCATGCAATACCCACATTTAATTTTTAGCAGTATTTCTACTGATAGATTATCAATGTTAGTTTTATGAGTTTTGTTATATTAAACAATGTATACTTGAAAGGAATAAAATGAAATCAATAAAATGAAAGTGTTTTTATATGTATTGAATGTGCAGAATAAATATCAACATTTTCAACATCAACTATTTACTTGCTTATAAGATCTAAAAAATTATAGCCAAAATAAATTCCTATGTGAAGTACAGTGAAAATAGAGGAAAAATGGTACTGCAGAATAAATATTTGATTCAATTATGATATATAAAATAGTTCACACATGACAACAGCATGTTCATACACAACTCTCACTTACACTGACAGCACATCTCTTTTCCTGTTTGGTAGCCATACTCGTCCCCTCTCTTGTCTTCCTCTTTGGCCAGGAGATTCTCATTATGTTATCCAATGTACACTTAGCAGAAAAATAAAATATCAAAAAAATATCTAATATAGAGTGTTTAGGGTAAGCATCAACATTTTCTAAATAAACTGTTTTTTTTTCTTGTTAAATCTAAAAACATAGCAGAAATAAATTCCTATGTGAACTATAATGAGAATACAAATAAAATTCTACGATGAATATAATCTTTACTTCAATTATCACATCTGAGGCAGCTTTTATGCATAAGAATGTCATGTTTCATACACAAATATCACTTTCAATGATAGCATACATGCATTTTTTCCTCTCTTCTTTGGAAGAATATCCTTGTGGTCTTTTTGTTTTCTTAAGAAGTTCATGTGATGCTTCACCTGTCTGTTCACTAGTCTACTCCAGAATTCTTCTGAGGAGTTATTTGGTGAGATACATATTATTTTCATCTGTTCTAATTGACCATTTATCAATTCCAGTTCCAATCGCCTAAGAAAATTGCTCAGTGATATTCTGTGCTTGATATTTTCTTGGTGAATTATTACACTGTTTATGCCTGACATGATTAAAATGTACTAAAACACAACTATTGGGCAGTGCTTTGTGTTTTGAGTGACATCATAGTTGCTCCATAATCCATTAACATCATCTCCTCCACCTTTCATTTTGTTCTGAAATGTGACCATTTCTGGCTTTGTTTGTGTTAAGGATTGACTGTCAATCTTTTTTTGTTTGATTGATTGGGTTTTGAGATACAGTCTTCCTACATAGTCCAGGATACTCTTTTTTTAAATTCAAAACTTTATTGATACATTATGAATACATATCATCGCATTCAATATTGAGAGTTTGTACCAGCATATGACACGACTTGATTCTCATTTTTCCCCTTTCCCCCCACCGTACAACCCCCCAACCTCTATACATATAATGTTTGTTTCCTTTTTTCTTTATTATTATCACATTTATTTTCTCCTCATTATTTACCCCTACACGTTCTTTCCTTTTAAATATTTTCTATTTCACAATATCGAATGTGCATACTACAACTCATTTACTTCATTTAATCATACCAGAGAAAAGATACAATATTTATACATCTGTGACCTATTTATTTCACTTATGAGGATGTCCTCAAGGTACATCCACTTGAGTATGAATGACTCAATCTTATCACTTTTAATGGCAGAGTAATACTCCAACCTATAGAAGAACCACATCATTTTTATCCAGTCTCCTACTGATGGACATTTTGGTTGTTTCCCAGATTTAGCAATCACAAACTGAGCTTCTATAAACATGAGTGCACATATGTCGCTGCCATATGAATCTTTTAATTCTTTTCTGTGTATACCTAATAGAGCGATGGCCGGGTCAAATGGGACCTTCAATCCTAGTTTTTTGAGGAATCTCCACACTGATTTCCATAGAGATTGTACAAGTTGACAGTTCTACCAAGAGTAGAGAAGTGCTCCTTTTTCTTCTCAGCCTCTCCAACATTTGTTGCTGGCTAATTCTGAAATAACAGCCATTCTTTGTGGAGTGAGATGGAATCTCAGTGTTGTTTTCATCTGCATCAACTACTATATAGATTCAAGGCAATTCTGATTGAAATACCAACAGCAGATTTCACAAATCTAGAGAAAAAAATCCAAACATTCATCTGGAACCACAAAAGACCTAGAATAGCCAAAGCAATTCTAAGCAACAGGGACATGGTGGGGGGTATTAAAATCCTGAACCTGAAACTATACTATAAAATGACTGTGACAAAAACTTCATGGTACTGGCAAAGTAACAGACCCGAGGATTAATGGAGTAGACTAGAAGATCAAGAAACTACTCCAGATACACTGACTCACCTCATCTTTGATAAAGGTGCCAAAAATCCTCAATGGAGGAAAGATAGCCTGTTTAACAAATGGTGCTGGAAAAACTGGGTTTTAACTTGCCGGAGGCTAAAGTTAGACCTATCTCTTTCACCATGTACCATGCTAAGATCAAAGTGGATAAGAGACATAAATGTTAAAACAGAACACTAAACTTGCTGCAAAACAGGTTAGGTAAAATTCTTGAAGACACTGGCTTAGGGAAAGACTTCTTGAACAAAACCTCTATAGCACAGGAATTGGCAGAAGAAGCCAACAAATGGGATCTCATTCTTTACAAAGCTTCTGCACAGCAAGGGAAACCATCAACACAGGAAAAAGGCAGCCAACAATGTGGGAAAGAATCTTTACCAACTGTTCCTCAGATAAAGGGCTACTATCTAAAGTATATAAAGAGCCTAAAAAAAATCAGCCCATCCATATTTAAAGACCCAATTCAAAAATAGGCATGTGAAATGAACAGATACTTTTCAGAGGAAGAAGTAAGAGCAGCTAAGAAGTATATGAAGAAATGCTCAACATCATTGGTCATTTGAGTGATGCAGATGAAAAAAGTCTTGCATAGTGTTAAACTCACATATATCCAGTAGCTAACCTTGAACTCACAGAATCCTTTTGCTTCAGCCTTCCTCCAATGTGTCCTTGCTGGAATTAGACATATGTATCACCATGCCTGGCTTCACTATCAACTTTATCATTGTGGTGTAATGTTGACAGTATCAATACTACTTTGTTTTGGTTCACCATATAGGAGACCAATGTTCTGTCTCTCTGCAATCCAAAGATTGTGCTATACATTTCTCTATTGTGAACTTGGAATATTTTTTCAAGAATATCCACTTTCTTCTCACAATTGTTACCTCTGCTGCCTAGCTGCTGATTTTTATCAAATGTAACATCAATAAGTAACTCATGAAACATTGTCAAATGTAACATTTGGGTTACTTTCAAAAACAGGTGCAATTTGTCTGTTCATGACATGATACAGGCTATTACTGCATGAATAATGACCTGGTGGCTGAATTCCAGGATAAATTTCTATATTCAAAGCCTAAAACGGTTTTTAATCTTCCAGGGCACACATTTTTACACCATATTTGGAAGGTTTATCTGACATATATTGCCAAATGCTTCAACAGCCACAAAGTGATGCAAGCTATTTGTCAATTGTATAAACAAAACTTTTTAAAAATGAGCAAATAGAGGCAAATTGTTGAATGTTTTCTTTCTTTTTTTTTTTTCTTGATGGGTCTTTTTGTTGTCAAACCTTAGGCAATTTTGATAAAAACCAAACCTATTGAGTGACATTATTGTTCTAAAAATTCTTTAAAGTCTAACGTTTAGAAATAAAAAGTCCTATGATATTAAGATGTCATTATAAATGAATATATTTTGATTACTACTGATGAATGTAGAAAGTTTTACTTATATTTCTTTATAAGTGTATTTCAAAACATCTTGTATCATATCATCTGTTACAAACAATTTCCAGCACTGAATTGCAATGTTGGCATTCCAGCTAATGAATTCCACCCCCGGAAAGAATCTAATTACACTTCTGACCTAGTTCTAATGTTAGATCATTAAAGTATAGATGACCATTTTGTAGTATTTTGAATATCCAAATATTTGTTGGCATTACTGTTTGTTTTCTCCTCTCTGAATTGAAGTCTTCATTCTGTACTTCTCAGTATGTCACAACTTAATAACTTCTTTGGCTTGCATGGTCCAAGTCATCATTAGTGGCTGAGTCACTTAATGATGGAATCAGTTTCAACCTCCTTCCAAAGTTATAAAAGTGGATTTTCATGTAACATTGTACTGAAGTGGGCTGATTCTGCAGGAAAAATCAAGGGAAACTATGGAATAAAAATTATTAAAAAATGAAATGTAATATAGTGAATATCTTAGGTAAAACATCCAGTTTTATACCTTGGTACACATGCACTAACCTTGTCATTCATCATACCAAATGCATGAACTATGTATTCCCTTAGCACAGCTCCTGAGACACATGGCTGAGTGCTGTTGTGCTAAAGTATATATTTTCATTAGAAAAATATGGTCAGGATATATTTTACCCACCATGATGCTCCTTGGGTTGTGGATGTGGAGCAGTGTTCCTAACAATAGAAAAGTTTGCTCTGAAGTTAAAAGATATTTCAACTGTCCATAAATAATGAATATGTTTAGAACAGAAGAGTAGATGCAAGTATCAAAAATTAATTTGCTGTAATATAACTTTAATTCTGAAGTCTGAAAGCATGATGAAGATTTTTAAAAACAAAAATATACTGAAAAAATTTTTTTATCCAAATCTTTATTGGTACATTATGAATACACATCACCATCACATGCAACATTGAGAGTTTGTACCAGAATATGACATAACATGATTCTCATTTTTCCCTTTTCCCCCTGCCCTGCAATCTCCCAACCCCTATATACATAATCTCCTTTTTTTTTTTTTTTTTTTTTTTTTAGGTTTTTTGAGACAGGGTCTTGCTTTGTGGTTCAGGCTGGCCCTGAGCTCAGCCTCAAACTCACATCACAATCCTCCTGCCTCTGCCTCCAGAGTGCTGGGATTACAGGCGTGAGCCACCACGCCCGGCACTGTGGTATGTGGTACTGGTTGCTGCTGGGTGTGGGTCTCCACACCCAGTATTGTTATGTGGTTACCGGGGAATCGAACCCGGGTCCTTG
>PVIR01019666.1:0-31826 GCA_004026965.1 Petromus typicus
TTAGAAAACATCTACCTAATACGTAATAGCATGGAAAAATAATGTCTCTAATTTCTATATCTGTCATCATCCACTTTTTAAGGCAGACCAAGAAATAGTCTGACCTGCTCCTTCTCATCTTTGGGCTCGGCTGCCTCAATCTAATAGTAAAGCTAATAATGTACTCAAGATTTCAGATGATGACCTGGACTACAGCCCTTGATTCTCTCAACAAAATCAGAGTTTTTTTAAGAGGCAGCTCAAGATTCTTGACATGATTCTCTCAGTGTTTTCTTTCTTTCTATTTTTTTTCTTTTTTTTTTTGAGACAGGGTCTCTCTTTTATAGTTCAGGCTGGCCCTGTACTCAGCCTTGAACTCACAAAAATCCTCCTGCCTCTGCCTCCCGAGTGCTGGGATTACAGGCTTGAGCGACCATACCCGGCACTCTCAATGTTTTCTAACCTGTTCTCTCCAGCCTAGCTGGTGACCTCCAACATCCCAATGTAGTTGGAGCGCACATAACACCAGTAGGGGGCACCCTTTCAGCCCCTTCCAGTCCCTTCCAGCAGGAAGCAGCTATAAGAAAAAAGTGACCTCCACTTCTTCAGCTTTCCATAAGAAATTATGTGGATTCTGTCTCTCAGGGGGAGATTAGGTAGGATTTTAGGGCTGGAGCAGAACTGTAAGAATCTGAAAGTTATGAGTCCCAAGAAACACGCAAGCTCCTGAGCACCACACAAAGGAAAAGTTGTATTTTCAATCTTTCATTTACATCTGTTGCTAAAGCAAGCAAGTCTTTGATAGGACAGTTTAAATCTGATGTTACGCCAAGTCAGTTTTTGCTATGACAGTCATCCCAAATGCCTTATTTGCTTGAAGAGTACACCAATCCAGGAATTTCAGATACAAGAATCCTCCATTATTCTCCTAGCTGCTGTGAGCATGTTCATCAGCCCACCCTCACTGTACAGAGCATATTTATTTTCTGTCTTCAATAAATGTACATCTCCACTACTTTTTCTGTGTGTCTGATCCAATTCTTTGGTAAGAACCTGAGAACCTGGAAAGGATTTCACCAGCACTCAAAGCCAGTAAGAGTTTGGCTTGAGAGCTGTGGAGGATATTAACGCAACACACTTCTCTGTGTGGTTCAACAGGGAGGGGCCCTAACTCTCACACACTTTCTGTGTTCTCCTCCCTGGCTCTCATGTGGTTGTTACCTACCATTTTCATTTGCTTTCACTTGGTTGTTTCTCCTTTGAGATAAATAGTAACAGAATTCAATCTATAAAATCATGATCCAAAAATCAACCTTAAAAAAAAACAAAACTATTGGTGAAGATGTGGAGAACTTGGAATAATTGTGCACAGTTGTGTGAATATAAAATGATATAGCTGATTTTGAAGAAAGTATGATGATTTCTCAAAAAATGAACAGCATCACCATGTGATCTAGTAGTTTTAATTCTGGCCTTATACCTACAATATTTAAAAGGATTTTTTCTTTTTCCTTTTTGATGGTACCTGGGGTCAAATTTGGGCCCTTGTGCTTCCAAGGTGGGCACGTACCACTTGAGCTAAATCTCTTGCCCAAAATAATTAGAAGGAAAGGCTCAAAGAGATATTTGTACCCTACATTCATAGCATCACTCCTTGGAGCTATTCCCCCATACTCAAGGGGTAATAACAACCCATGTTCCACCGGTGGACTAAATTAAGTCAAATATGGTACAAATAGATAATGGGAAATTAACCTTTAGAGCCAGGAAATTCTTGCTTACATTACAACATGGTTTTACCCTGAAGACATTATGCTAAGTGAAATAAGCCTGTTATAAAAAGACAAATACAGTGCTGTATGATTACACTTCTATGAGGTACCTAGAATAGTCAAATTGAGACACCGAGAGAAGAAAAGTGGTTGCCAGGGCTGGGAGGAAGAGAGAAAAAGTTACTGGTTTTTTTTTTAGATTTTTTGAGACAGGGTCTTGCTTTGTGGTTCAGGCTGGCCCTGAGCTCAGCCTCCAACTCACATCACAGCAATCCTCCTGCCTCTGCCTCCCGAGTGCTGGGATTACAGGCGTGAGCCACCACACCCGGCACTGTGGTATGTGGTACTGGTTGCTGCTGGGTGTGAGTCTCCACGCCCAGTATTGTATGTGGTTACCGGGGATTGAACCTGGGTCCTTGCGCTTGCAAGACAGGCGCCGGAACCACTGAGCTAAATCCCCAGCCCAAAAAAATTACTGTTTAAGGAATAGAGAATTTCAGTTTTTCAAGATGAGAAGCTTTCTGTGTGTTTGCACAACAAGGCAAATATATTTAATAACACTAAACTGTGCACTTAAAAATTGTTAAGGTAGCAAGTTTTAAATATATTTTACCATAATTTAAAAAATTTTAAATTTGGAAGTGCATTTCAAAGAAAGAAAAAGGAATGAAGTGGTAATGTATGATAAACCATTGACAAACCCTGAAAACATGCTAAGTAGAAAAAGCCATTTACTCAGATTCTGACTTCATTTATATGAAATGCCCTATACAGGCAAATTGGTAAAGACAAGAAACAGATTAGTGGTTCCTTAAGGTCTCTGCATAATTGGGAAAGAAGTATGACAGTTAAAAGAGACAGGATTTATTTATTTATTTATTTATTTATTTAGGTTTTTTTAAATTTTTTTTTTTTTTGAGACAGGGTCTTGCTTTTGTAGTTCAGGCTGGCGCTGAGCTCAGCCTCCAACTCACATCACAGCAATCCTCCTGCCTCTGCCTCCTGAGTGCTGGGATTACAGGTGTGAGCCACCACACCCGGCACTGTGGTATGTGGTACTGGTTGCTGCTGGGTGTGAGTCTCCACGCCCAGTATTGTATGTGGTTACCGGGGATCGAACCCAGGTCCTTGCGCTTGCAAGACAGGCGCCGGAACCACTGAGCTAAATCCCCAGCCCCAGGATTTATTTTTTGACAGTACTGAGAATCAGACTCAGGTCCTTGTGTTTGCAAGGTAGGCTCAGTATCACTTGAGTTCATTGCTGAGCCCTGTTTTTGTTTCTTTTGAGGTAATGAAAATGTTCTAAAAGTGACTGAATTGATTAATACAGATCTGAGAATGTATTAAAACCATTGAACTTTACTCTTTAAGTGAATGAATTGTATGATTGTGAATTTTATCTGAAAGCTGTTAAGAAAGTCTGAATTGGTGGGGCTCAGTGTGTAAATGTAGTTTGTACGATGATAGCAGCACAGAGGGATGAGGCGGGAATGGAGCTAAACAGGAGCAGTTATTGTATACCACTGAAGTTAACCAAAGTTTGATACACTATTGAAATTAGCAGGCTAGTTGATAAAAGTTAAAATGTTATGCTGGGCATGGTGGTACATGCTTATAATTCCAGATTTTGTGAGGCTGGGCAGGAAGAGAGCTCAGTCTGGGTAATTTAGTGACTCGGTGAGACTGTCTCAAAAAAGAGGGGTGTGATGTAGCTTCTGTGAAGGCCATTAGTTCAGTACCCCCCCAAATGTGTTACTGTAATTTGCAGGACAATCACTAAGAAAATAAAAATATGTTTTGTTTTGTTCTTTTAAAGGAGAAGCTGAGACAGAAGGATTAAAAATTCCCAGGCTGGGCAACTTAGTGACTTAATAGGATCCTATCTCAAAATAAAAAATAAAAATAATTTGAGTCTATAGCTCAAGCCCAAGGTTCAATCCCCAGAAAACATCTCTGGAGAATTAAAATGGTACAACAGAAAATATTTATTTTACAATGGGTGTGGTGGTGCATACCCGCAATCTCGGCACTTGGGAGGCTGAAGCAGGAGAACTGCTATGAGTTGGAGACAGGCTTGGGCTAAAAGCCAAGACTCAAGGCCAGTCGAAACTACATGCAAGACCCTTTCTTAAAAACCCGAAAGCAGAAACAAAACAAAACAAAAATCTTTTTTACTTTAGCACAAGAGAAGGCAGCCATGGAGGAAAATATTTTTTAAAAGACATAGAAAACAAACAGCAAAGTGACAGAGGTAAAGCCAATTTATCAGATTGAATGAAACTGGATATGGCAGGAAGAGAATGTTCAAAGGGAAAAGGCGGGGTGGGAGTGGTAAAGGAAACAAAGCTTATGCAGATGGGGCCAAGGAGTTGTAGGGAGAGCAGGAGAAAAGGAAAAAAATGAGAATCAAGATGTGACAGGTACTGGCACAAATTCTCAATACTGAATGTTATCACAATGTATATATAAAACATACCAATAATTTAAAAATCAATTTTAAATCAATAATTTAAAAATCAATTTTTTAGCTTTGCGCAGTGGCAGTATCGTAGCCAATGAGGTTTATCCGAGGCGCGATTATTGCTAATTAAAAATCAATTTTTTAAAAAAGATTGTAATAGGAGCATAAAAAATAGAAATTGGATATGGCAGATATTGACATAATGGGTTAATAAAAGTATGGTTCAACATCTGCTGCTTATAACAGATACACATTAGATTCAAAGACACAAATAGTTTGAAGATAGGATGGAAATGATATACCATGCAAATGGTAACCAAAAGAGACCTGGAGTGGGTTTATTTGTTGCCTTTGTCCGAGTTTATGTAAATGGAATCTCTCACTTAACATAACACATTTGAGATTCATCAGTGTTGTTGCACATACCCATAGTTTGTTCCTCTTGTCTCTGACAGTGTTCTTGTCTATCAGTTTTTCTACATGCTTTACCCACTGAAGGAATTTGGGTCACTGTGGTCACTGTGAAAGCTGCTGCCGTGAACATGCACAAGTTCGGCTGAATCCGGTTTTCATTCTTTAGGATAAATACTTAGAAGTGGGAGTGTGGGTCATGTGTTTTTAAGAAACTGATTTTCTGAGGCCAAGGCAGGAGGCTGATTACAAGTTCAAGGCCAGCCTGGGATACATAGTGAGTTTAAGACCACAGTGAGACCCTGTCTGAAAATAAAACAAAATAAAACAGAGAAATAGATTTTCTGAATGTCCGTACTGTTTGCTTATTTATTAATTTTTAAATTGGTGGCTGGGAATTGAACTCCAGCCCTTGTGCTTCTAAGATAGGTGCAGTACCACTTGAGCTAAAGCCTCTGGACCAAACAATGAGGTTTTGTTTGACCCAATTTTTTTTTTGATACCATAGATAGAACTCAGGTTCTCGTACGTGCAAGTCAAGTGTGATGCCTCTGAGCAACATCTTCAGCCCTGTACTGCTTTGAATTATGAGTTCCTACTGTTCTGTATCCTCATCATAGTATTTTTAATTTTTATCATTATAACAAAAATATGATGCTTTCTCCTTCTGGTTTTAATTTGTATTTCCCTTACTGACTGATATTGAGCATCTTTTTATGTGTTTATTTGCCATATATATGTTCCATTCATGTCTTTTTAAAATTTTATGCTTATTGTGTGAGATTGTTGCTTTTAAAATAATTATAGAGTCACAAACAAAAAAGTAAGGAAACAAATTTTATATATATGGGGGGGTGGTAGGGTGGGTGGGGCTATTGGAAAAAAATGAGAATTAAGTTGTGTCTTATACTGGTACAAATCCCCATTATGGAGTGCAATCATGATGTGTATATTTAATGTACCAATAAAGATAATTAAAAAAAAAAAAAATAATAATTATAGAGTCACAGATGCCAGGCATGGTGGCCTGAGCCTGTAATCCCAGCACTAGTGGGCCAGGCAGGAGGATATCAAGAGTTCGAGGCCAGGGCTGGGGATTTAGCTCAGTGGTTGCGGCGCCTGTCTTGCAAGCGCGAGGGCCCGGGTTTGATCCCCGGTAACCACATACCATACTGGGCTTGGAGACTCACGCCCAGCACCAATCAGTACCACATACCACAGTGCCGGGTGTGGTGGCTCATGCCTGTAATCCCAGCACTTGGGAGGCAGAGGCAGGAGGATTGCTGTGATGTGAGTTGGAGGCTGAGCTCAGGGCCAGCCTGAACTACAAAGAGAGATTTTGTCTCAAAAAACTAAAACAATTATAGAGTCACAGAGAGTTGCAAACATACTACAAAGGGAGCCATGTGTGTCAACTCAGTGTTCTCTAGTGATGACATATAGCTATAGTACAATATTGTGTGAACTGTATATCTTCCTCTAAAATTCATATGCTGAAGTCATAACACTCAGAACTTCTGCATGTGATGACTATATATAGTGCCAGGGCCTTTAAAGAAGTGGTTCAGATAACCTGAAGTCATGTGGGTAGACCTTCCCTAACATGACCAGTGTCCTTAAAGAATAATAGATTTGTGTCTCCTCTAGGACACAGACATGCTCAGAGGAAGTGTCATGTGAAGATGCAGAGACAAAGATTTCATCTACGAGCCAAGGGATGACACCTCAGGAGAAACCAAATCTGCCAGAACTTTGAACTTGGAATTCTAGATGACAACACGATCAGGAAATAAACTGATGTTTAGGCCACCCAGCCAGTGGGACTTTGTCATGGCAGCCGAAGCAAACTAATATAAACATCAAAACCGCAAGACTGACACTGGTATACTACGTAACTTACCACAGACCCTACCCAGTTTTTGTCACTTTAAAAAACCTGTGTTTAGCTGTGTGTGCTGAGTATGGTTGTTGCAACTTTACTTGGTGTGTAGAACAGCTTCATCCCTGGAAAAAAGCTGCATTATGTTAACCTTTTTGTATTTGCACTATGTACCTCCTCCTCATTTCTCTCCTTTGGCAACTATTAATTTATCCTTCATTTCTCTTGCTCTGTCATTTAGAGAATGTTTTATGACTGCATAATACAGTATGTAGTCTTTTGAGGTGACTTTTTTCAGTAAGCACAATACTCTTGATATTTATCAAGAGTGCCACATGTATCGGTAGTTCATATCTTTATATTGCTGAATAATATTATATTATACGGATGTTTCAGAGTTTCTTCAACCATTCACTCATTAAAGGACATTTGTTTCCAATATTTTTGATATCATAAGTAGAACTAAAATGAACATTCATGAATAGGTATTTTTGTGAGCACAAGTTTGTATTTCTCTGGGATAAATGCCTAAGACTGTAATTGCTGTGTTGTATCATCAGTACATGGTGAATTTTGTAAGAAGTGTTCAGATTCTTTCTTGAATATCTACACATTTACAGCCCTATTGGCAATGTAGGAAAGATCTAGCTTCTCTGAGCCCCCTTCTCCTATATGTGTTATCTTAGTTGTCCATTAAACATCAACTTAACTGTTCTATTATGGCTTTACATTTGAATTTTCATAATGGCTAATGATGTTGGATTTTTTTATGGTGCTTATTTGCCACCTGTATCTGCTCTTTGGTGAAATATTTGTTCATGTCTTTTGCCCATTTTATAATGGATTTTTTTTTTATCTGTCGAGTTTTGAGAGTTCTTTTGCTTATTTTAAAAATTGAGTTGCTTTTCTTATTTTTGAATTTTGAGAATTGGATACAAGTCCTTTGTCTGATTTGTGATCTGCAAATATCTTCCAATCTGTGGTTTGGCTCTTCCTATTCTCTTTCCTCTCCTCATTAAGAAAATAAACAAATAAAGGCTGCTTATATCTGAGTGATGGAGCTGTGTAATCACGGAGCCCACTGTGTACAGACAGGACAGGAGGAGTGTTTATCTTGCTGCCTTCCTCTGTGGACAGTCTTGAAGATCCCCCAGTGTGGAGGCCCCGTGGGCTGGTTTGGTGCTTCCTTGGTCCTAGATCTGGGCCCCCAGCCCAGTCAGCTGGAAGCTGCTTGAGGTCTTTGCCTTCAGCTTGTGGTTGTGTTCTGTGAGAGCTGGCTGGCTTTGACATGCTCCTCTTTGCTTCAGGTGCCGGCACATGTGGTGCTTGGATTCATGGCATGTTCTGTGCAGCTGGTATTGGACTCACTGTCGACTCAGCTTATCTTCTTTGGCCTTGGATCTTTGGCACTACCTTTTTGTTTGCCTTTCTCCATACACTGCCCTTGTATTGAGACTTTGGCTTGTGGATGATTAGCCTATCTTTGATCAACTTCTAGATCCGCTGGCCTGAGTTGGTGATATCATTGAGCTTACTGGGGTCTTTTCTTTTTTTTTTTTGTGGTTCCTTGCAAAAGAAAAAGGGCTCCTAGTCTCTTAAACCCAGAAATTTGTGCATACCATGCCCTGAGTTACACTCCCCATACCGTAGGGGAAGCCTTCTGAAACGGAAGTATACTTATCTGTGGCTGTGGCAGGGAAAGGAAACATATCCTTTTAATTCTCTAAATGCTTTACAAAGTAGAAGTTTGAATTTTTTATAGTGATATTATCATAGATAATGATGATGATGATGATGATGGTGTGTGTGTAGTGTGTGTGTGTGTGTGTGTGTGTGTGTGTGTTTGTGTGTGTATGTGTGGTATTAGACACTGAGTCCAGGGCCTTCATGATGAGCTTCATTCCTAGCTCATTTTTTGAGATATGCTCATTAATTTGCCCAGTTTGGGCTCCAATTTTCCATCTTCTTGCCCCAGCCTCACAAAGTGGTGAGATTACAGGCATGGGCTGCCACACTCAAGCTTATTTACTTACTTACATTTTTGCATATAGAAGTCCAGTTGCTTTAGCACTTTTAATTGAAGAAAATGTTCTTCCCTTAATAAATTTTCTTCATTAAACTATCTCTGTACCTTTGTCAAAAATTAGTTGACTAAGCTGAGTGTGGTGACACAAGCCAGTGATTCTAGCATTCGCTGTGAGTTCAAGACCTACTTGGACTACACAGTGAGTTCAAGGACAGCCTGAACTACATAGCAAGACCCTGTCTCAAAACAAAAACAAAAATAACCCTTAATTGGGAACCATAGTGCATGTAATCCTAGCTACCCAGGACGCTGAGACAAGAGAACTGTCAGTTCCAAGCCACCCGGGTTAATTTAGTGAGAGGAGACTCTCTCAAAATAGAAAATTTTAGCAAAGGGTTGGGATGTAGCACAGTGGTAGAGCATCTGCTTGGGATGTATGAAGTTCTGGGTTGGATCCCAGTGCCACTAGCAAATAAAACCAACAAACCAACCACACAAAAACAGTTGAGGAATAGAAAGAAAAAAAAGTGAAAGAGAAAAAAATAAGTTGGCCATATTTATGTAGGTCTATTTCTAGGATTGCTAATCTTTTGCATTAGTATATATGCGTCTGTTCTCCAGTACCACACTATCTTGACAACTGTGGTACTTCACGATATCTTCAAAGTGGGTAGGCTGCACATGCTGAATAAAGCTGGACCCTCATCCTACACCGTATACAGCATAGACTCAAAATGGTCAAAACCCTAAGCTTAACAGATAAAACTATACAATTCCTAAAAGAAAATGGGAACATCTTCCTGACACTGAATTTGTCAATGATTTCTTGGATATGATACCACAGCACTGACAAAAATAACAAAAACAAAATTTCATTAAAATTAAAGACTCTCCTTCATGAAAGAACATTGTCAAGAAAGTAAAAAGACAAACCACAGAATGGTATAAAATATTCCTAGAAATTTAAATGTCCAGTTATATAAAGAATCTATACAACTCATCAACATCAAAAAACCACAGGAAAGTAACTCAAAAACAGATGAAGGATGAGAAGACATTTGTTCAAAGAACAAATACAAATAACATAAGCCAGGAAAAGATGAGTCATCTTAAGTCACTCGGGGAATGCAAATTGAAGTCACTTGAGATATCACTTCATACCCATTAGATAGTCATTATCAGCAAAAGTTGGAAATAAAAGTTGATGATGATATGGCACATCTGAACATTTAGCACTGCTGATGGGAATGTAAAATGTTGCAGCCACTGTGGAAAATAATGGTCCTTCAAAATATTAAACATAAAATTATAGAACTCAACAGTTCCACTTCCCAGTATATATACAAAAGAACTGATATATATGTATATAGTGTTTATAGTAGCTATTCACAATAGCCAATTTTTTAATAAAGAAAAGAACTCTATAAAAATAAATGAATAGGGCCAGGGATTTAGCTCAGTGGTTCCAGTGCCTGCCTCGCAAGTGCAAGGGCCTGGGTTCAATCTCCAGTAACCACATACAACAATGCCAGGTGTGGAGATTTATGCCCAGGAGTAATCATAATCACATACCACAGTGCCAGGTATGATGGCTCATGCCTGTAATCCCAGCCCTTGGGAGGCAGAAGCAGGATTTTTGTGAGTTCCAGGCTGAACTCAGGGCCACCCTGAACTACAAAAGTGAGACCATCTCAAAAAAACAAACAAATAAATAAATAAATGACTAAACAAAATATGGTTTACACATATAATAGAATATTTCTTAGTCATATTCAGAATCCGTATACAAACTATAGCCAGGATGACCTTTGAAAATATTGTGCTTAGGGAAATTAATCAGACATAAACGGACAAATGCATGATTCTATTGACATGAAGTACCTAGAGTAGGTAAATTCATACAGACAGAAAGAGGAATGGAAGTTATCAGGGGTTGAGTGAAGAAGAGTGAGGAGTTAGGGCTTAATGGGTATTCAGCTTCTGCTTGAGGTGATGAAAAGTTAGAGGAAGTAAAGTACAGTATAGTAGTGATGGTTACACCAAATTGTGAAGGTACTTAACAACACTTAAAATTGTTAAATGATAAATTTCACTGCATACATATTTCCCCACAATATAAAAGTCTACCCCATCCCCAAAAGAACATTCCAGAAAACTTTAGTAGTATGAATCCTTTGACTTTTTCCCCCAAAAAACTTTTATTATTTTCATTTATTTACCTTTGTTTATGCATTTGAGTTTCAGCTTTTTCTGCAAAAATTATTTCTAGGATTTTAAGATACATTAAAGCAGAAGGTTGATGTTTTAATTAAATCATGTCTTCCAATCCATGAACATGGCATGGTTCTCCATTTATTAGATCAACTTTGATCTTTTTTTTTTTTTTTTTTTTTTTTTTGGATTTTGGAGACAGGGTCTCGCTTTGTGGTTCAGGCTGGCCCTGAGCTCAGCCTCCAACTCACATCACAATCCTCCTGCCTCTGCCTCCCGAGTGCTGGGATTACTGGCTGCTGGGTGTGGGTCTCCACACCCAGTATTATTATGTGGTTACCGGGGAATCGAACCCGGGCCCTTGCGCTTGCGAGACAGGCGCCGGAACCACTGAGCTAACTCTCCGGCCCAACTTTGATCTTTTTCTTCAGCATTTTTCAGTTTGCTGCCACAGATTCTTCCCATTTTGTTAGATTTGTATCTAAGTGTTTGGTTTCTTGAGCTATCATAAACAATACTCCTGTGGACTGAATGTTGTCTCCCGGACTCATGTTAAATCATGAGCTCCATTGCTTCAGAATGTCCTTGTGCTTGGAGATAAAGCCAATGTAATTAAGGCTAACTGAGGTCATGTGGGCCCTAATCCACTGAGCCTGGCGTTTTTGCAAGAGCCTGCTCTCCCTCTGCCACGTGAGGGCACAGGGAGAAGGTGGGCATCAGTCAGGCAAGGAGAGAAGTCTCAGGAGAAATGAAAGCTGCTGACACTTGTTTTTGAGGAGCTGGGTCCCCTTACTTGCGCTCGATCTTCCCTGAGATCTGTTTGTGTCACTCTTCGGGGCACCTCAGGGCACCTTGGGAGGGAGGAGGTTCAGGATCCCTGCTGGGCCCAGTGTGGGTGCAGACAGGGTCACATGTACTTTCTCTGTGGAGTTTGGCTAGAGTGTAGGGGTTATTGCTTCTGAGCTTCTGTCTTGCCAGGTTGCTCCTTATTTAGTCCTTTGGTTCGAGAGAACAGGTTTTCATTGGAGGATTTTTTTGTTTGTGTTTATACTCATTGGCATTTCTGGGTTGCTAAAGTTACAAGTCTAGGACATATGAGGCCCAAAAGAAAACCTAGGGAAATCTTTGCCATATCTTTCCTCACATGAGGAGGCTGTTAGACCATCTGTCTCCTTTCCTCCTACTTTTACGTTTGTTTTATATGGGATGTAGCTCAGTGGCGCTGTGCCCGCCTGTTTTATAGATAACACCTAGGGTTTGAACTTACGCACTTAGCATAAGGAATAAGGGAAACTACACACTTCAGCTCAGGGAAAGTCTCCATAGCTCTTTTTTGTTTGCTTTGTTTTTTGGTACAAAGTTTTTCTGCACAAATCTTTTAGTGTTTCCTGCTCCTCCTTGCATGACCCTCCATCCTCAGCTGTCTGAGGCCTCTCAGGGCCCATTTTCCTGGAGGATGATGTTATCTTTGTCCCTGCCATAACACCTTGCCTGGGGCCCACTCACCTTGCTTTTCTCGTTTCTGTGACCTTCCCCATATTCACTCTGTAGTGCTCACACTGCCTCAGGGCGAACTAGCCTGGCCAAAGGAGAAACACAGCCGGCTGAGTGTGTTTTGTTTTGTTTGGAAAACCAGAAGGGCGGGCTTGCAGGAAGCAGGAGTCCAAAACATCATCTTGGGAAGAGGCTAGAGGGACAGCAAGCTGGCTGCCCCTCGTCCTACCTAGGGGACTTGTGGGAGGATCGGTCACCTTATCTGGGAGGAGGGGAGAAGAGGAAGCAGGTCACCTCTGGGCAGGGGTTGGGCAGGAGAAGCCCAGCCACAGGAGAGTGGATCAGCTGGGGAGCTGTGGGAAGTGCTTCACCTAGGAGCTGGACCACGCTTGTCACTCAGAGACCATATTCTTGCCTAGTTCTTTTCCCTTTCGTGACCTGCCTCCTTCCTTCCTTTTGTTCTAGAAAACACTTTCACATGCACCCAAGTCCTCATTTCAGGCTCTGTTTTAGGAAATCCCTCCTAAAATAATGAGCTATGGTGTGTGCTGAATAAATTTCGGATCTAAGGGCAAAGCAGTCCCCATCCTACTGGCTCTGTGCAGGGATGAGGAGGCCTCGCCAGAGCACTTTTTCTGCCCATTCACACTCCCTTGCACACACACACAC
Organism: Petromus typicus; assembly: GCA_004026965.1. Taxonomy (NCBI): domain Eukaryota; kingdom Metazoa; phylum Chordata; class Mammalia; order Rodentia; family Petromuridae; genus Petromus; species Petromus typicus. The sequence goes on from PVIR01019666.1 coordinate 12,903, forward strand.
ACACACACACACACACACACACAGGCACATACCCCTTCTCACACTTCCCTTCTCCCAACAACTTCTGCTGCTGAGCTGCTCCTCGGGGGAAGTGAGTTTGGAGAAATTCTGGCATCCTTCAGGCTTGAAGATGGCCTTTTGACTTCCAAGGAAGACCAAGAGGGATTGCCTCCATGTCACTCGATAGTATTCTTGGAACCTGCTCCTGGCCTCGCCTGACCTCAGAGACCTGCTGGACTCCGTGCTTGAGACCCAGCAGGGCACTACTGACAGCCTGCCAGATTTGGGTCTGCTTAGCCGCCACCCCACCACATTCCACTGGCAGCCACAGTTTGTCTTGGCAAGGTGAACTCTAGGCCCAGTTCCAACAAGAGCCTGGGAACTGGCCTAGAAAAACCAGCTTTCACCTCAGAAACCAAAGCTGGCTGGACTGAAGTCAGCACCAGCATGAAAGGGGCTGGATCCTCTTCTGTCCACCTGAAGGTAGAATTGATTATGGGAGAGAAGATGGATGTGTGGGGGTGGCCAGGCTTGCAGGTGGGTGGGACCCCCAGGAAAGGCCAGGGGCAGCCAGAGGGCTTTTCTACTCTTCTCTGGTCCTGAGACAAGACTGTGGGGAGTGTACTCATGGAGGGGGTTGGGGCATCTGGAGGTTCGCACCACCCCCAGCCAAGGGTACTTCTAGGTTAGTTTTTCTCCCCAGGCTACTGGGGTGGAACAGGAAAGGCTTTGGAGAACCAAGATCCTAGGATGCAAGGCTTCAGGGACAAGCCTACTTTTGATGGAATTATGTCCTTCCCCTTTTAAATCTTGGCTCCTTCCAAGGAATATGAAAATCAAAAAGGAATGTCTTGTCTCTGTTACTGCTTTGCCAGGAAACCTCTTCTGCATCTTTAGAGTCATGGAGTCTCTTGCATATAGAGAAGATCCATGTAGAATCCTGCACCTCAAATTCCTCAAGGTCCCTGCACCTCAAATTCCTCAAGGTCCCTGCACCTCAAATTCCTCAAGGTCCCTGCACCTCAAATTCCTCAAGGTCCCTGTACTTCAAATTCCTCAAGGTTCCTGTACCTCAAATCCCTCAAGGTTTCTACACCTCAAATCCCTCAAAGTCCCTAACCTTAAATTCCTCAAGGTCCCTGCACCTCAAATCCCTCAAGATCTCTGCAGCTGCGAATACCTGGTCGCTGACTCTGTTTCACACCAAGACTGAGGCAAGAAGAGGTTTGGACTTCATTTTGTGGAGTGGATCCACAGACCACGAAAGGGGGTCAACTGGATCTCCACAGAGGGAACTCGACCTGAGGAGTCAGGCAGATTGAAATCATAATTAGCACAGGATGTCAAAAGATGGGTTAGAGTGAAGTAGAGAAATTAATTTATGTTTGGTCTTGTATTTTTCCCATGAAGTAGAATAAGCCAACATGTCAAGTAGTACCGCGGTGATCTGTACTTTGTATCTTTGAATTTTGTTTCCCAGAATCATGACTTCTTCTTCCTCTCTCTTTTTTTTTTTTTGCAGTATGGATTGAGCTCAGGCCCCCTGTGTTTCCAAGGTAGGCATGGCATCACTTAAACTAAATTCCCAGTCCAGAAGCACGACTTCTTGGGAATTAGGGAAGAGGAAGGACCAGAGTGATAATAGTAAGAGAGAGAAAAAGTGTGTGTACAGGGGAAGGATAAAAGCTATACGGCAGTTTACCATTAATCGCATGGCTAATGTGATGATATAAATTAAATATATAATAAATGTAATTCAGCAAACAAAATAATGAAGAAAGTAATTTGATCATCTCAATATATGCATAAAATAATGTCATAAAATTTGGTATCTGGTCATGTATCTTTGAAATTTTCAGAAAAATAGGAATAGAAGAATATGTATAAACCAAACATGATACTTAATGGTGAAATGCTTAAAGTTTATCACTAGGAAGAAAACAAAGGTGTCCACATCACTGCTTCTATTCCACACTGTACTGAAGAAGATTCTAGCCAGTGCATTGAGGAAGAAGATAAACTGAAAGAAATAAAGGCTGGAAGACAAGAAATAAAACTCTCGTTGGGTTCGGGGAGTTAGCTCAGTGGTTCCGGCGCCTGTACCGCAAGCGTAAGGACCCGGGTTCAATTCCCCGGTTACCACATAACAATACTGGGTGTGGAGACCCACACCCAGCAGCAACCAGTACCACATACCACAGTGCCGGGCGTGGTGGCTCACGCCTGTAATCCCAGCACTCGGGAGGCAGAGGCAGGAGGATTGTGATGTGAGTTTGAGGCTGAGCTGAGGGCCAGCCTGAACCACGAAGCGAGACCCTGTCTCCAAAAAAAAAAAAAACAAAAACAAAACAAACAAACAAAACAAAACAAAAAAAACCTCTCGTTGGTTGTAGATGACATAATCATATACTTAAGAAAATTGAAGACAATGTTTAAAGTATTACTGTAAGTGGTCTAAGCAACTTTGCTGTGTACAAGCATATACAAATCAGTTGTTAGGTCAGGTGTGGTTGTGTACACCTGTAAACCCAGGTCTCAGGAGGCTCAATGCCAGGTCTCAGGAAGATCATTGTCTCAAGAAATTGCTAAGGCCTGATGTGATGGTACGTGCCTGTAATCCCAGAACTCTGGGAGGCTAACACTGGAGGGTTGTAAATTCAAGCCAGGGTGGGCAATGTAGGAATTCAGCATGAACTTGTCTCAGTAAAAATTAAAAAATAGATTATGTGAAGATCGTGGGTTCAGTCCCCAGTGCCACACCTACACACACACACACACACACACACACACACACGCATGCACATGCATATATGTACACAATCATCTTTCTATATATCTGCAACAAATAGAAAAAGAAACTAGGAAAATGATATTTGTAATACATAAAATAATAAAATACTTAGGGATAAATGCAAGATTTTACAGAGGCCTATGAAATATTATTAAAAGAAAAATGAAATAGGGCCAGGGAGTTATCTCAGTGGTTCCAGCACCTGTCTTACAAGCGCAAGGATCCGGGTTCGATCCCCTGGTAACCACATACAATACTGGGTGTGGAGACTCATGTCCAGCAGCAACCAGTACCACATACCACAGTGCCGGGCGTGGTGGCTCACGCCTGTAATCCCAGCATTCGGGAGGCAGAGGCAGGAGGATTGTTGTGATGTGAGTTGGAGGCTGAGCAAAGGCCAGCCTGAACTACAAAGTGGGACCCTGTCTCAAAAAAAAAAAAAAAAAGAATTATGAAATAGATAGAGAATGAAATAATATTTTATAGTTTCTGATTTTCCATGAAGCGATCTCAGCCGTAGCTCAGTGATCATGCTTCCTATCTTGCAAACTCAAGGTTGTGAAATAGAAATGTGGCTGGGCATAGTGGCTCATGCCTGTAATCCTAACACTCAGGAGGGAGAAGCAGTAGGACTGCCTAGAGTTGGAGGCTAGCGTAGTGAGTTCAGGGCCAGCCTGAACTGCAAAGCAAGACCTTGTCTCAAAAACAAAACAAAACAAAACAAAACAAACAAACAACAAAAGAAATGAGTAGACTGATTATAAAATTACTATCTAAGAAAAGACCCAGCGTAGCTTAGGTAATCAGAAAGAACTAAATTGGACAACTTGGTGTAATAGATGTCAAATTTTAATGTGAAACTCAGTCAGAAAGATAGAATGTTATTGGTGTAAGGGTAAATGAAATGACCAGTGGGTCAGACTAGAGAATCCAGAACAGACCCCTGCGTGTATGGATGAGATAAATAACAAAACTTCCACTGGAGTGAAGTGGGAGAAAAGATGGTCATTTTAGTAAGGGTTTCAGGGTCTTGTGTATCCACGTGGAAAAAAATTTGATCCCTATTTCACACTCTACACTAGAGCCAATTCCAGTTAGATAATAAATCAATAAAAAACAAAACAAGAAAACTTCTAAAGTATCATCTTGACTTTGGAGTAAAGATTTCTCAATAGGATACAAGAAGTACCAACCCCACAGGAAAAAAATACTGGAAATTTACACTAGATTTACTGTTTCTTGCCCCAAAATGGTCCTTATTGAGAGTAAAGAAAAATGAGCACGGAAAAATGACAGAAGGATCTGGGGTCCACACATGTGACCGACACTACACATGCATCAGAACTCTCATTCTGGGGTCTTGTGAAGGTTGGACTTTAGGCTGGTAGCTCCAAGAAGGTGACTCATTCCTTCCCATGGGAATTGCCCGTGTACTTGTCACTGTCAATGAGGGGTGGCAGGGGAAAGAAGCCTGAGGATCTAACTGCACAGGTGAGGATGGGGAAGGGGAAGGTGGCCACACCAAGCAAAGGAGGTAAGAATTCAAAGTTGCTAGCCCTGAAGAGCGCATCTCTTCTTGGGGAGACAGACACTATAAATTCTAACAGTTTTCCTATTTGGGAAAGTTTTCCTACAGAATAGAGATCTTGGGGTTCATTGGAAGCATGTTGAACATGTTCAGTGCTTGCTTCACTTCAAAACTGGCCCTGCAGGTAAGGAAATAGACCTCAGAGCACAGGCTGGCCAAAAGGTTTCTTTCTCGTCTGTCTCAGGGCATGTAGGCTTCGCATTTGGATTTACAATCTGCTTGGAATTGGATTTTTTGTGTATGTAGATGAGAGAGAAGGCAGTGCTGACTCATATAGCTTACAGTGTTGTGGGGTCATTGTGGACAGGTATCATGTCTCATTAATATTGATCATAGTGCTCCAGTCAGTGACCATATCCAATTACCACTGTGCTACCTGTCATATCCCAGGATCCAGAGAGTGACCATTATCCATTTACTACTGAGTCCAGGCCAGAGTAGAGTTCTGCAGGGGCGGTAGGAACACAGGTTGTGCATTCATAACTGATGAGGAGGCCAGGCAAGCGCAGAGAACAGACGTGATAACCAGAGGCAGGCTGACTCTGTCATAGTTTCCAGGCGAGAGGAGCTCTCAGAGCTGACCAAGAACACCAGAGAAAGTGGTCCCTGAAGGACAGGGCCAGCCCACCTGCCTTGCCATGTGTGTTTGTCCAAAGGTGCAAGGCACACTGGAAAGGACAGAGTTTTTAGAGGCCACAGCCTAGGAGTTCCAAGAAGAAAGAAGAAAGCCGGAGGCGCAGGCTGGACACTTAGTCCACTGGATCATGGGTCAGAACACTGACAGACTTTTGTCCAGTGACAGGATGAATGGGGTGACTGAGATACTTCTGGGGTGGAGGTAGGTGCGTGGATCTAGCAATTTTTTTTTTTTTTTTTTAGGTTTTTTTTTTTGAGACAGGGTCTCGCTTTTTTGTGGTTCAGGCTGGCCCTGAGCTCAGCCTCAAACTCACATCACAGCAATCCTCCTGCCTCTGCCTCCCGAGTGCTGGGATTACAGGCGTGAGCCACCACACCCGGCACTGTGGTATGTGGTATGTGGTACTGGTTGTTGCTGGGTGTGGGTCTCCACACCCAGTATTGTTATGTGGTTACCGGGGAATTGAACCCGGGCCCTTGTGCTTGCAAGACAGGCACCGGAACCACTGAGCTAACTCCCCGGCCCTCTAGCAATTTTTTTTAAACCATCCTCCTCTCTAATTCTGAGTCAGGAGAGCCAGAAGGGGCCTGGACTTCAGGACCAGGAAGGACGAAGAGTTGGAGCTGGCTCTTAGGGGAAGCTCCTGGGAGCCAGAAACTGTCCCCCAAGCCCAGACAAGGGCTCCCAGCCTGAGTCTGGATCTTATTCTGGACTTCTGTGCATCGGGGTAGTTTCTGATTTGCTTTGTCCTGGTTCCCAGGAATATCTCTCTGCCAATCCCCATCTTAGTTCTGGGTAGACATGGAGGGGACTGAGACCTCTGTGGCCTCACTGTGTCCCCATGCATAGCTCTTGGAGCTTAACTCACTTCCTGGGTTCTCAGGCTTATTTGTCTGTTACTCTCCAACACACAAGGCCAGACAGTAGACACTGGGCAGGAAACAGCAACTCAGCTGAAAAAGGTCAAAGGTGCAAGATGGTTGTCCAGGGGTTATGCTCATTGGGCTCCTGTGAGAACTACAGGGCCACTGAGGAAAGCAGGCTCACAACAAGAAAGCAGGCCAGAGAGGCCAGGTGGCCAACTGCATCTGGTTTATTGTTGTTTTCTCCAAACTTAGCAGAGCAGAATGTGAGGCCACAATTTCATGGGGTCAACCATAGTCAACGTGTGGGGGTCCAGAGTCCATGAGACATCCACGGGGGAAGTCCCCAAAACAAGGAGTCCCTGTGCCCCTCTTCTGCATCATTCATGCCAACTCCCCCCACAAGGCGTGATGTGGGCAGTACGAGTGTGCAGGACCTGACGGAGTGGACAGCCATGCGGCCCAGGGACTATTGGAAGCTCCATGGGAGCCTGGGTGGCCTCCCGAGGCTGCTGGGCATGACCCTTTTCACGGAAGAGAAGTTGGGATGCTGGGCCAGTTGAGATGAGTCAGGTACAAACAGGACCTTCGCAGGTCGCATCTCCCTGAGCTGTCCTCCTTCCCATGGTCCCTATCCCGCGCTCCCCCACATCCCATTCCGGGTCTGCACAGAATCTATTTCTTCCAGAGGAACCATCCCAGTGAGGAAGGCCTGACCTCCCGATGCCTCCCTGGGATGCTCTTCTGCCAAGAGCATCAGCACAGTGCTGGGCTTCCGGCCAGCCCTGAGAAACAGAGGTGAGAGACGCCTCAGGGCCAGCGGGACCTTGAGTGCAGGGTCCTCCTCTCCCATTTGGTCCGGGGGTCGAGGTCTGCTCACGGCACTGGCCCGGTGTTTGTGCCATCATCCAGAGAATGGGTGTGAATATGGAGGATCTTCCAGCCTGGGCTCATTGGGGGCAACACTTGCAGACCTGGTGGGTAGGGAGAGGGGAGAGAGACGGTCCTGGAGGAAGGCCGATAGCAAGAGGAAAGAAAGCCACTTCTCTCCCCCGTTCAGCTTAGGCCACGGGTTGGCTATATGGCCTTCAACTACTGCTTAGATGGGTCCCAGGCAGAGAAACCTGCACTACAGTTCCTTACTCTTGCTAAGGCCTTTTGGAGAAAAGAGCCCACCTGGGGCCACGGTACAAGGTAAGAACCAACCACAGACTTACCATAATTAGGAGTATGCCAGGCCTTGAAGCCCCCGGGCCGGAGAATGGAACTTGTCAGAATCCTCAAAAGGCTGATCTGGAATCAAGTAGAAAGGAGCCAGCAGCTCTGTGAGCCTGATGACCTTATCTGCCCGCCCTTCTCTGGGCTGGTGACAGCAGGCTGGGCATACAGTAGTTCCCTAAGGCTGCCAGCCACCTCCAGCCCTGGCCTGAAGGCATTACTGCAACAGGAAGATGGGGGATGCTTATAGTGTCCCTGAACTCTCTCACACAGGAACCCTGGGCCACAGAGGCCCACAGGGCACTGCCCAACCTCCCCTCCATAGCCTTGCCACATGACCTGCCACATCTAGCACTGCCTTGGACCCAGAGGTGACTCTCTAGCGGCCCAAGGCTCTGGCTTGGCCCCTGTGACTCGGTGTCAGTCTGAGCAGCCTTCAGGAACTACTCTCAGGGTACCCTCTGAAAAATACATTTGTATTCAAAGAGGTTCAAAGCTATCTTTCCTCAGAGAGTCACAGTGTATCCTAGCACATTGAAGGTTCTGAATAAGACCTTAGCGACACAGCCATTTACCTATCTGAATGCTGGTTCCCTCCTCATAACAACCACTGCTGTCTAGGGAAGTGTCCAATAGGAGGTGCTCTACCCCAGCAAACGGCACCGCAGCCCTCTGCCTCTGGGCTGGGAGGGTTTTCTGAACAATTAACTAACTAAACTACTACTACTATTATTATTATTATTTTGAGACAGGGTCTCGCTTTATAGTTCAGGCTGGCCCTGAGCTCAGCCCCAAACTCAGATCACAGCAATCCTCCTGCCTCTGCCTCCCAAGTGCTGGGATTACAGGCGTGAGCCACCACTCCGGCACTGTGGTATGTGGTACTGACTGGTGCTGGGCGTGAGTCTCCACGCCTAGTATTGTATGTGGTTAACTGGGGATTGAACCCGGGTCCCTGCACTTGCAAGACAGGCGCTGGAACCACTGAGCTAAATCCCCAGCCCTAAACTACTAATTATTTAGCAAGTACTGTGTGCAGGATACTGAGCTACATGCTAAGCTCTGGACCGAGTCTCAGAAGGTCCCCCAGAGACAGCCTCACAGCCAACAGAGAAACATCTGCAAGCCTCGTAGGGAAGACAATGTCACTCAGCTCTGGCCCCACCCATTCCTGACACCTGGGACATTTGGCTGCCTCCATCTCCTTCCCCACAGTCAGTCTCTCTCCCTCTGTTGGCTAGTAAGTTTCCACGGGCCTCTTGGATAGGCAGGTTCTGCTGGCAATGAGGATCTGCTGCACGGCTGTGCACGGACAACGTTAACTCATCAGCGGTACATAGGGGAGTGTGTAGGGCTCAATTCCTCATCTGTAAACGGGAGAAGGCACTGTGCTAAACTTTACCTAAGGTCAGTCCCTTCTGGTCCCCAGAGCCCGTCTCACAGCAGTGTGTGCTACCCTCTGGTGGACGGAGCGGGCACAGGAAAAAGGCGCACAGACTGGCTTCCTCCAGCCCAAGTGGGTCTCTGTGTGACTATGCCTCACTGTATGAGGGGGTTGGAGTAGCTCCCAGATCTTGTCCAACTGATTTTCAGTCTCCTCCTTCACCAAGTGGCCCCTTGAAAGTGTCTGCAGTGTTGCCCACTCCCAGCTGTGGGGCTGACGGAAGTGGCTCCCAGACGGTTCCCCTTGGGCGCTGCAGAGCTTCCCTCGGGCACCCTTCAGGCCAGGCTGGTCAGCCAGCCTGAGCTGCTGGCGTGGGGTGTGGTGGATGAAGTGAGCTCCTGAACCCCAGCTTCTCTGCTGGGGTCATTCCCCCCGGCCATGGTGAGGCAGCACAGACTACTTACCCGGAAGCCCCTCGCCGTGGGCTCTGGGGCAGGCTGAGGGTGGGGAGCTGGACGGACGCAGCACAGGGGCGAAGGCACTCCTCTGTTTGACAGCGGAGATCATGTTGACAGGCGAGAAGGAGAAGACGCTGGTGGTGGGGGCAGCAGCCGGGAGGGACATGGAGGAGGCAGCCGCCAGCGGGGGACTAGAAGGCATGACTCCGGGGCGGGGCAGGGAGGGGCAGGTGCAACAGGGAAGGTGGTAGGAGACACAACAGGGAGACAGCACCAGAGTGAGCAGCAGGGTTGCAGCCCCACATGGGCTGCTGAACAGGCACCTGGCTCAAACTTTCCTGGGCTGTAAGGCTCCTGGATAGACCAGCACAGGGCAGGGTGGGGAGGTGGACTGGGAGCCTGTGGGGTCCTGGGCCAGCTCTTGCCTTCTCAGGAGTTCTGGACACCCTTTCTTAGAACAGGAGATGACAGGGTCAAAATAAAAGCGAAACCAGAACACCCAACAAAACTAAGCAGGAGGGAGTGCTCTGGATGAACAGTTGAGTGTGCTACGATTCCTGCTGATTCAAGATGTTAAGCAACATTTAAGGGGGAGCAAGGCTAGAGTCGAAGTTCAGGGGTCACAACACAGCGAGGACAGGAGCAGGGAGGAAATCTGGGATACATACATGTTTCAGTTATACAGTCTCTCTGCTTAGGATCACAGCTCACATAAGCATCCTAACCCCCCACAAGCAAACTCTTCTTCCCAAGACTACCCACACTGTCCTTCCTGGAGGTCTCCTTCTTACAGGTAGTCAGTGTTAAAGAAAAATGAGAGAGCTACATCCTTGATGTTTCCTGTTCTCCACCTTGTAGCCTTCCAGGGCTGTGGCAGGTTCTCCTGGGAAAAGCAAGGAGGCTCCTTGTACAAGGGCTTTGCCTGTCCTTCCTGAGCCTCTGCTTCTGAGGACTTCTGCTAGGGATTTCTGGATCCCATCTATTTCTTCGTCTGAACTCAATTCCCAGCCTCTCTGCTAAAGAGCAATTAGGCTGTGGTTTGAGTGTTGTCCAAGAGTAGGGACAGGCAGTGGGTGGAGCTTCCTGGAAGAATCCTGTATCTTGAAAAGGCCACCCTTGGCATCAGAGCAGCGCACCATGACTTTGATACAGTGATGCCTTCAACAGCTGTCCTCTTCCAGATGTCCTCTGCACCATGGCTGCCATCTCCTTTAAGACAATTCTCATTGCTAGTGGGGCTGGGGAGCCCCAAGGAAAGCTTGAGTCAATGCCAGAAAATGGATCTTATCTCTGCACTGCAGCCCTCTGCCTCTAACTTCAAAGTGCTAAGTCACATTTTGTGGCTTAGAGAGAGCTGGGAGTTATGGCTCATTCCAGGATTGTTAATACAGAAAAGGGAGACCTACACAGACAGTCCCAGACCCTCTGGCTAGGACAGTGCTGCAGTCACTCTGGGAATGTCCTGGAAACTCAATGAGGATGACATTCCACGCAGCCATGCCACAAAGCATCTTGCGATTGGAGAGTGGATAGGGCCCTAGATAAGCAGTAGGATGAGAACAGCCCTCAGGCATGCCCATGTATCCCCAGCTGATGCTGATGATGAAGCAGAACTTAAGGGGCAAGGGAACTTTTTTGTGTGTGGAACTGGGGATTGAACTCAGGACCTTGCACTTGCCAGGCAGGCAGTGGCCCCACTGAGCTACATTCCCAGCCCCCGAGGCACTGGAACTTTTATCTTTCTGCTGAATGTGGAGACCATAGAGGGTCGGCTTCTGTACCCTGGATCATTATTTTTACTACTGACTGTGTTGTGTACAGGTGGGAAAGGAGAAGAGTTCCAGGGGAAGATTTAAATCCAAGGCAAACCCAGAGAAGCACTGAAGAATACCAGTGGGCTGTGGCTGTGTGGTCTCCAGCTTGTGGGGCTTTGGACTCCAGAACCTGAATCTAAATCAGAAGAGCTAAAACCCTTGGCTAGAAAAAACAGCACCCAGGGCCCCGTTGAGAATCACTAGGTAGGTGGCTAGACAGCTCTATTCTCAACAGTGGCAGACACAAGACAGAGGAGCAGAGAGGGAAATGTAAGCAAAGCCACTAGCAGTTCTCTGGGTCAGTCTCCTGGGACTAGCGGGACAGCTTTTCTTATGGCTGACAGAGAGGTTCTTGCAGGGTAGCAAGACTACACTTATCTTGCAGGCCTGGCGCTTTGCACACGACAGGCGCATTCTACATGTGTGGGGAGGAGCCAGAAATTGGAAGGCAGTGTAAAACAGTGAAGCATCAAAGAAGCCGTGGATATTTCTTGTCCATCCACCCAGCTCTAAGCTACCTCACTCCAAGCGGCCAGAGTGAGGTCGCTCAGCACCTGTCATCGTGGCTTGGCCTGTGAAATCACATCATCTCCCTGAATGTTGTCTGGCTCTCTGCACAGTGGGACATTCAGATCTGACAGCTTCTCTAAGCAGGGGATGGTGCTGATTTACTAAGAAGTTCAAAGAGGAACAGTAACTTGCTAAGGGTTGAATGCCTTCTGATTTCGAAGCCCAAACTCTAATCCAGCTCTCACCACACAGAATTTGCTCAGTCACTCTGCCTGAGGGTCCTGCGAGGGAGCAACATCCTCCCAAGAACCGAAGACCACTGACCAACTCTGTCCATTGCGTGGCGTGCAGGGAGCCAGCTGGAAGCGCTTCTCAAAACCCTGAGTTTCCCCATGGCTCCAGCAGGGGGCGCCAACGTCCTCCCGAAACCCCAGAGTAAGGCTGAAGGGTGGCGGCCCACCCACCAGGTTTCAACCAGGTCCTCCTGTTTAGAGCCGGCTTTGGAAGGATCCGAGGAGTAGAAGTGATGGTGGTAGTACCACCCGAGTCGGCAAGCAGCCCCCTCCTTGGCCCAGGACCCTCAGACCCCCTGAGGAGTAGAGTCAAGTGCAGGCAGTCAAGTGCAGCGAGTACGGCCCTTGCTCCGGGCCCCAAGGCCAGAGTCCACCCTCTAAGACAAGCGCGGGAAGCCCACGCGCCGGGCCCACTGTCGCCTCACCCTTTCCCTCCGCAGGAGGGGGACACTCACTGGCGAAGGGCGATGTGGCGGTGGAGCCATTGAGGAAGCTCGGGGACCCGGGCACGCCCAGCCCGGCCACACCCGGCGCGTAGCTGCTGAGGCCACCTCCGAGGCCGCTGCCATAGCTGCTCTGCTGAGAGCCGGGGCTGGGCACGAACCCTCGCGGGGAAGCACTGCTGCAGCTGCGCGCGTAGCCTGCGAGAGAGGGCGGTCAGGAGGGCGTGGCGGGCTGGGGCGTCCCGTGCCGGGCCTGCGGGGCAGCAGCGGGACGCACCCGGCTCCGGGCCCTGCGTGGCGTCCCCGACTGCGATGGCGAGCGGGCTGCTGAAGGCGTTAATGCCCACGACGGCAGGGTGCGCGTGGCTGGGGGCCAGGGGTCCGAGCGGCGCGGGCGCCCGGGGCGCGCTGTACAGGGCCTCGGCCACGTCCGCCGCGCGCTTCAGCAGGAGCTCCTGCGAAGACAAGAGCGGGGCACGGCCGGGGCAGCCGCGCAACAGCGGGGGCAGCCCCGGGCCCGGCGGCGCGAGGCGGGCGGAGGCGCCATACCTGGTTACCGCTAGGCATTCCGTACAGGGCCTCCGCCAGGTCGGCCGCCCGCTTCAGCAGCACTTCCTGAGGGCAGGGGCGAAGACAGCGGACGGAGGGGCAGCCCCTAGGGATGGGAGGGGCCCCTCGCGACGCCCCCTCACTCCTCACCCACCGACACCCGCCTCCCCATCCGGCCCCTCCGAGTACCTTGGGAAGCCTCTCCGGGTCCCCGGGGTGTCTAGGGATGACCTTCTGTAGCCTCTGGAAGCCATAGTCAATGGTGGGCTCATTCAGAGCTGGCGAGAGGGACGGTGTTTGGAGGTCGCCCCTCTCGAGCAGGGCTGAGAGCTCAGGCTAAGCAACAGACCAGTCTAGGAGCTCTGAGGCAGACACCCGCTCCCAGCCCCAGGCCAAGTTCCCTGGAGATCCCCGGGCACACTGACAGCTGGGTTCAGGGAAGTTTCTTCAACATCTTTTCGTTGTTCGTTCATTCATTAAAAAAAAAATATCTACTGAGCCAGCACTATACAATCCTTTAGGCAGAGGGAAGGCTTGTATATTCCTAGAGTCTGGACTTCCATGTCTGGAGCATGACTCGAGTTTTCTATTTGGTGATAGTATGAGTTTATAAAAAATAAAGTAAAAAACTAACAATCTCCATGTATCATGGCACGGAGTCTGAACAGCCTCTGACGGGCAGGGGGCTTGTAAGCATCGTGGGAAGGGGACCGGCCCACACCCTGGGCTCTCAGATGGACAGCAGTGCGCATCCTCCAGCCCTGCTCGCTACGTCTCTCCCGCGGCTAGCCCCTTTCCTACCTCTTTGGGTAGCTTGGCACAACCTAACCTACCAGTCTCAAAGTTCTACCTTTTCCATTTCCAATTCCACATTAATGAATTTCCTCTTTTGAGGGGTTCAAAGCATCTTTGGGTCTTTCCACTAGCCATTCCTTCTCCTGCAACCAGTCTTCCTTCCTACAGTCCACGTCCCCATCCTATCGTCTCTCTAGTTTCTGCTCAGCCTAGTTCAGCCCACACTCCCCAGCAAGGGACTTCGCTGCCAGGCGGGGTCCTTAGATGCTGTAACTCCACCCATCCCGCAGTCTTCCCGCTTAGACTGAGCTTCCGGTTCATAAACTGGGTAAGGAACAGACACCTTCGTGATCATTCCTGTGGGCGTGGGTGGAGGGAGATGGACGGGAAAAGGCAGATGCCTTTTCGGTGCTCAGTTTGAGGAGGGAGGTAAAGATTCCGCCCAGGGGCCGGGGATATAGCTCAGTGGTTCCGGTGCCTGTCTTGCAAGCGCAAGGACCCGGGTTCAATCCCCGGCAACCACACAACAATACTGGGTGTGGAGACTCACCCCAGCGGCAACCAGTACCACATACCGGTGCCGGGCGTGGTGGCTCACGCCTGTAATCCCAGCACTCGGGAGGCAGAGGCAGAAGGATTGCTGTGATGTGAGTTTGAGGCTGAGCTCAGGGCCAGCCTGAACCACAAAAGCGAGACCCTGTCTCAAAAAACCTTAAAAAAAAAAAGATTCCGCCCACCCTCCCCCCCAACCCCGGCTAAATCTGCCAGTCTCAGGACACACTGTGTAGAGGGTGTTTATGTGTACGTGCACACATGTGCACGCAGAATGAAGCCTTTGTCAGGGGGAACCAAGAGGCCCAGGAAGGATTTGGGGAGCAATGAGCCCATTTGGAGGCATCTTTGAAGTAAACACTCCCTTGGTGAGGTTCTGAAACTTTGCAAATACAGAGATGAGATGCCCTGGGGAAAAGGCCCAAGGCAGAGAAAATGCTGGGGAAGGATCTGAGGAGCCAAAGGGCAGAGCGGAAAATACAAAAGGCCAGGGAGGAAGGGCCAGGACCAGGAGCAGGCACAGACCACGCCTATGTGAGTGCTGCGATGCCACCTGGGGGCGTTGGGAGTGGCCAACCACAGACTGATAATCTCAGAACCAGGTTAGGGTTCAGCCAGTCCAGGGCTTCCTCCACCCTGGGGTCCCACCCCCACAGCCTTACCTGTGTAGACAAAGCGGCCTGGGGCTCCCTTGCAAAATTGCTTGGACTTGTAGGAGAGGGTCACCTCCACCACCCCGGGGATGTGTCGCGGGGGTGTCTGCACCCGGATGGCGTGGGGCGTGATGAGCTGCGAGGGGAGAAGGGAGGCCTGCATGTCCCATCCCATGGGGAGGGCCCAGTCGCGAGGCCGGAAGGAGACCGGCGGGGGCGGCTCACCTCGCTCCACACGAGCATGTTTCCAAACACGACCTGCAACCCATCGAAGAAATTGTCCCCGATGACAATGACGGTGGCGCCTCCCGTGGTCCAGCCCTCTCCGGGGCTGATGGCCTTGATGCAGGGGGTGGCAGCTGGGAGGCAGGAGAAGACCCAGGTCAGGGGACTCCGACAAGGTGGGGGCGGGGGACTGGCCAAGGCCGGGCCGGGATTCTGACCTTCGGAAGGGTCCAGGCGGCGGGCCCTCCGGCCGTGCTTGGAATTGTTGTGCACGAACATGTTGTCTGACACAGCCAGCACGTGTCCATCCACACTCACAGTCGTGGACACCACCACCTGTGGGAGGAACAAGGCTGGTTGGCTGGGGCCTCGCCGGCTCCTAGGAGGGGACTGTAGTAGGGAATGAGCAACTTGAGGGAGGCGGCAGGATGCTGAGATTCAGCTCTGGGTGGGAGTTAGGGCCCTGGCTTCATGGGGATGAGCTGGTAGAACTGGGCCAGCTGGGTCAGGTGACACCCCAGATGAACTAATATCCCAGACGCTGAAACATTAAAAGACTTATAAAAAATTGACTCGTCCACTATTGATGCCCACACACAAACACCAGGCCATATCCACGGGGACTCAAGGGAGGAACACAGTCTCGGTTAAGGGAGGGCAGCATTAGCTGGAGAATCCATTAGCAGAAGCCCCGCCCTGTTCGGGGAGGAATTCGGGCCTGCCTTCTCCCACAACCCCTTGCACTGGTGGGGGGGGCGGGGTGAGCAGGCTGCGATATGCTAAGGGCAGCTGCTCTCTGCTTCACACTATGCAAATTACCTGGGTCGTTAATCATGTAAAAATGTCACAATTAGCATCTTCTTAAGTGGGGCTCTAATGAAGCCTCCCTTGGCAGCCCGCAGAAGTTGAGATGGAGCTGCCCCACCCCCAGCAGAGACCAGGCCTTGGAGGCACAGGGCTGGGCAGGGATGTGCCCTGGCAGGGACTCGCCCCCCACCCCCTCAGAGAAGGCTGGGTTTGCGAGGGAGCCTTTCCCAGAACCCACCTGGAAGCGGCGCATGTCTCGGGGATTCCCTGCATTCTTCAGGCAGTTCTGGTTGCATTTGAGGAAGAATTTGAGGAAGAACCTGAAACAGTGTGGTTGGTGGGCTCAAGGGTCAGGGCGTTCTGGCGACAGATGAAGATTAGCTGTTTCCTGCCACGTCCCCTCCCCTCAGAATGGCTGCCCTGCAGGGTCACTCACAGGTACATGTCCCATACTGCCATCATGAGGAGTGTACACATAGGGTGCGCAACACACTGAGCTGTCTACACTAGATTGTCCGCATGCTCACCCGGTAAAGACCACACAGTGCTGCTCTGTCCACAAAGTGCACGTGCCCACAGCATATATTCATCATCAGGAGTACAGCTCATATATACTAAGTATATGTGCCTATTTATAAATTATATCCAACATGCTGCATGCCTATCACATGTAATGTGTATTTCACATGTAGTATGTATTCACACTTAATGTAAACTGATCTCACATCATCTATATTTGTCATTATATAAGCCCATCACACATACAGTGCATGAGTCACACATCATACTTCTGCAGAGGAGACCCATCACCCATGCAATGTACACTAATCATAAACATGTCTCTTTAGACATTGTATTGCTTATGTAACTCACAAAATATAGCATTTGCACAAGTTTATTCAGGGTAGACTCCACACAGCCTACAACCAACTTACACATATGGTATAGTAACTGTATATAAGTTTACATCTGGCATATTGTCTATGCCCATCCTACAGTCTATACAGTGATATGCTACTTTACATTCAGTATAACCCAAAATATAGTCATTTGATACTGTAAAGCCATCCCATACAGCAGAACTCTAATCAGATCCCCTCCCACAATTCTACATCCATTATATACACATGGCGTCTGGAGGTACAGATATGCAGTGACTATCATCCTTTTCACACACAGCAATTGGAAAAAGTGTAGACTGTGCAGTGATAAGTTACTTTCTGCACAAACACATGAACACTTGGTACTCCTGCTCTTTAGGCAGGGGGTGGGGGAAGAGTGCATTCTCGGGCTATCACCCACCAGTAAGATAGCCATGGGCTATTGGGATCAATCCTATTTGGGAAAATTAACTGGACAAGTGGGACTATGACAGGGCCGAGCTTTTGTGCCTGAAGAACAGCTATGACATAACCAGACCTGAGGCCTGACTCTATCTTCGCCTCTGGGAACAACAAAAACCCCAAAGGTCCCACATGCTGTGATGGTCCAGGGCAGAGCTATACCAGAACCTTCATCTCCTTATTTTCTTGTTGTTCTAGAATATAAGAACATGTTGCCCTCAAGTGATAGCTTACCTGTTACATCTGTTACTCCCAATGTATGGTAACTACTGCCCTCTGAGTGACCTATAACATTGCTTGCTCTGGATGGACTGAATAAAAGGTGTGGCAAACTCAGGTCTGCTGTCTTTGCTACCCAGAGTAGCATGGATCAGGCCCAAGCTTGGCTTCTTCTCTAAGTCTCATTACTACAATATATTAATTATTTTGTCTTGTGTGGTTGGGTTCACAGGAGACTAGAACTTAATTTCAAAGGTTCTAGTGATGTCTCCTTCCCATGTTCCCTACAATGGGCATAGTCTGGTTCTTGCACACTCAGTAAACTCAGAATACTATCAGTGTCTGCTTTTGTGAGCTTTGTGGGGCCATCCTTTACAGCTCTAGGCTGGTGGGTTAATGCCTGTGGTGGGCCTTGGCATTTGGAAGGGCCTCCTCAGACACTGTGTGATCTCTGTCAGCTTCCTCATTATATCCTTATTCCCTTGGAATGTATTTTACCATAGTATGTGCCAGAGTAAACAGTAGATGAGACCCTAAACTACTATATATGGTAGTTACCTATGTACTGTTTATATATCAAACATGACATCTATTTATTCACCTGAGTGGCCTCCAAAGTCTACAAATACAAAATTCATGTTCAAATAAAGACTCATTATAAATTCTGAAAATCTAGATCCCCAAAAAAGGAAGAGTGGGCACCTGACTTGGAACAGAAATGCCCGCAGGGGGCACTGTCAGGGGGAGCTGGTGGCAGACACTTTCTTGGAGATGCTCCCCAGGGCTCTGCCTCTGTTGATGACACCCATCAGATCTCCCTGCAAATGAGCACCCCTAGAAGCTCCTATTTACCCTTCCACAGAGACATCACATCAACACATCTTTTGTCCATAGTGATCACCCCCAGAATATAGCTTCACACAGTGTAGACTGTGTGTACACTTTCAGAGCATCCTGGGGTGCAGAAACCCCACAGGATTCCAGACAGCCCACATCCAAGGCAGACGCTCCATTCACTCCTACAGGTTACAGTGTAGTACAGAGAGCTTATATGCCTCTAGACACCACATATACCACTATAGGTCAAGCCAAGGCACTCCAACACTTGTGGTGTATCTGCACAATGTAGGTACTCAACCTATCTCATATTATGGGCCCTAATAATCACCTCTTCTAACCCTTGAGATATCCCATGGTGCAGACACCCTACAACCACAGCATCACCACTTATCTGTAATACATTGTTCAGATTTATATACTGGTGTCTCCCCAAAGCCTCATGTGCCCATAGGCGGGGCTTTTTTTTTTAGGTTTTTTGAGACAGGGTCTTGCTTTTGTGGTTCAGGCTGGCCCTGAGCTCAGCCTCAAACTCACATCACAATCCTCCTGCCTCTGCCTCCCGAGTGCTGGGATTACAGGTGTGAGCCACCACGCCCGGCACTGTGGTATGTGGTACTGGTTGCTGCTGGGCGTGGGTCCCCACACCCAGTATTGTTATGTGGTTACTGGGGAATCGAACCCGGGCCCTTGCGCCTGCAAGACAGGCGCCGGAACCACTGAGCTAACTCCCCGGCCCCTAGGCAGGGCTTTTGAAGGGTGACTGGGTTATGGGGTGCTATAGCTCTCACTTAGGAGGCAGGGACTGGTCTGAAGAGAGGGGTCACTGGACACACGCTGGCGTGGCACAGCTCCCTCTCCAGCTGTCTTTTCTGCTCTCTGCTTCCTGACTGCCTCAGGAGGGCAGCTCTTCCTCCACCACGCGCCTCTGCCACGCAGCTTCTT